>OX439485.1:116005875-116302532 GCA_949320155.1 Melangyna quadrimaculata
ACCAAAAGTTGAAAATGACGTCTTGTGTGTCATTCTTAACAAATGAGAATGACGATCGACTAGCAGTCTAGGTATACTAGGTTCATGACTGCCACTATCAAAATGCAATTTCCGCGTTAAGATCGTATCCAAAGCGATTTGGACAGATTTGTGTTGTAATTTCTCTGAAAAAAGTTATTGCAACAACAAATCAAGGTATCTGAACATTTTTGGATAGGTTGACACCATCTCGGATAGGTTTCTTAACGCAAGGAACGTCAATGGGAAATTTATGTTTTAAAAAATTCCTTTAAATGTAATTGACACAGCAAAACCCTTCAATTTTATTCACCCCTATAAAAACGGATCAAATTTAACCAAACATTTTAACGCAATTGACACACGGTCTAAATAAAAACACCAAAAGTCTAAAATACTGATTTAAGGCTCTTTAATCTTAAATGATGAACTTTTCGGAAAATATTTTATACTTATTTTGCAGATTTTAATAATCCCTATAAACTGAGGGAAGGAATCGTTTGCCAGCCAGTTTTGACAGTTCGTTTGCAGCAAACTCAGACAAACAATTCATACTGTTGTAGCAAAATTCTATCGTTTGTTTCAAACGAATAGAGTGTTTGTGTCAAACGAATGTAGTGTTTCTGTCAGACGAATAATGGTGTTTTGTAAACATATTTACTGTTTGTGGCAAACGAATGGTGCTTTTAGAGTAAACGTTAATACAAGCGAATGGGTCAATTGTTATAGAAGATCAAAGTGGTTATGACAAATGAATAACACACGTTTGTTGCTAATGACTTGTACGTTTGTTACAATCAATACAGTGACTGCTGGTTTTCCCTTAATTCTGAAATTATATTATTTTATTTGAATTGAAAAAAAATGTCAAGCTTTACTTACCTGGATTTGAACTGGTATCCTTCCGTGTCGAGAGCGAGCATGCATCCACTGAGCTAATTTGCAACATAAAATCCTGCGGCAAAATGTTAAAATTTGCAAAACAAAATTTTTAACCTAGTATCATACTAAAATTGATTTAACATCGTACTTTATCATCTAAAATTTTGCGCCATTGTTTTTCGAAATGAACAACGGAGATGTAGGTAATTTTTATTAATTTTTAAAATTGAACTTTTATTTTGAATGTTATTATTTTAACAATTATTTTTATTGCAAAGATTTTTAAATTAGCATTTATTTTATTTTTTAATGCAAATATTTTCGAATTTTGACTTTGCTATTTTTTAAAGCAACAAATTTTCAATTTCGAATCGCATTCTTTTTAAATGCAACAAATTTTCAATTGAAATTTGATTTTTTGTACAAGTAGTGCTGAATTTCAAGTAATGCTGAAAAACAATACCAAGTTGATAAAGCAAAACAAGTATTGAAACGTACCCAATACTTGCCCTATAGATTACCTGGAATTGGTTAGATAGGAATTAAACAAATAAAATATTTTTTCCAAATAGGAAATTTATTGCTGCAAGCGAATTTCTTTTAAAGAAACCGATAATCAAAAATTCTTTCGCCTCAAAAGCATGAAATGTTTACCACAAGCATTAAGTTAATTTGTAAAAATAAGATTTAAAAATATATACCCTGCAATCATTTAATCGTTTGCTACAAATTAGTTTACTTTCTACGAATTAAACATTCGTCCCAAATGTTCGATTCATTAGTTCCAAACAATTGTTATTTATATAGTAAACGTAAAAACATTTTGCAGCAAACTGCATTTCAAAAGCTTAATTCGCAATCGATTCATTCGTTTGCCATACACAATTACACTTGCTTGCAAACATCATGTCGTTTGAATTTGGGAAACATTGTCAGTTACCGTAATCAACCCAGGCAAATTGAGCTCAGATCGAATGGTTTATTTGTTATATGTTTGATGCAATGGAATTACTTTCTGTGGCGACTGTAATACAATTGCTACAAATGAAATACGTTTGCAGGGATTGTATTACATTTCCAGAAAATGTATTACAATTACAGCAAACGAAATTCGTTACTCACAAACGCAAAAACAAATATTAATTTTCTCAGTGTAGAAAATATTATCACACTTTTTTGCGTACAACGCACCAGTTGCAAGATATTCTGACTTCAAAAATGGACAACTTCGAATAAACAGGATTTTGTAATAAAATGTATGTACATCTATATTTTCGAAGTTTGAATTTTTTCTTGTAGGGATTTACATAATGTACAAACTTTGTGTACCTACAGTTTTCAAAAATTTAAACCGTTTAGGAGTTATAAGTCAATATCTTCTTAACGGTGGGTCATAAGAAAAAAATAGTCATAACTTTTTTTTTGCAAATGACATAATCTACAAGTTTTGTGTGAAACACTTTTCGGTAGCATTTACTGTTTCTGAGTTTTATGCGAA
This sequence comes from Melangyna quadrimaculata, assembly GCA_949320155.1. Taxonomy (NCBI): domain Eukaryota; kingdom Metazoa; phylum Arthropoda; class Insecta; order Diptera; family Syrphidae; genus Melangyna; species Melangyna quadrimaculata. The sequence continues at coordinate 116,008,274 of OX439485.1, forward strand.
AAACTGATATTTTCGACATTTAACCTAGTATAACTATTGGTGCACACGGTTTGGTAATAGACTTTCGTGACAGTATTTCTTATGCCAAAATAAAGACAATTGCGTCTAAAAATCTTCACTTTGATTTTTTTTGGCAGAAAAAGTACAATTTGCCTGGACAAAAGTGCTTAAACAATAAACCATTTTGTTTCACTAAACTTTTTAGTCTTTTTAATATAGGAATATACTAAACATCTACACCATGCACCTTAGAAATACAGCCTGATTGGCAAAAATAAAAGCGACACCTCTTTTCAGTCACTGGAGTAGTTGACGTAAATGCATGAAAGCACTGGAGCGTGTAGGTTGGGCCAAAAGGAATGAACAATCATACCAGTAGCAGAAGGGTGGATTTATATACCGGCGACTCAGGCCCTCTTTTACGACTCACTATGGTAGTACAGGGAAAATTAAAAAAAAAAAATTCCTACCTCATGAAAATTGGTGAAAACATTTCATTTAACATACGATTGAAGCATCAAAAGAGTCTATAAATATATCTCGAAGGGAAGGGTATTTTTTGAGGGGGAAAGGAGGGGAGGTTGCGGTATATGAAAAGGAAAAATTTACTTTAGTACAATCTTAACATGTGACACATGATTTAGAGGAAGTTTTCAATGCTGAATCTAATGACACCAAAACCAAAACAATACCACTTTCCTGAAAAAAGTTATGGTCCTTTTTATGTAAGGAAGATTATATTTTCAACCCAACAGGTAAATGGTACAGACACCCTTTTGAAAATAGTGACTCATTAATGAAACTTAGTATACTTGTTTAATTTGGCATACGAATCATGAATAAAAAGAGTTTATTCAAATATCTTCAGTTAAAGGGTGTTTTTTGAGGGGGATAGGAAGAAGGGAAATCGTTACCAAAAAACCTTTGAAGCAAAATGTTATTATCAAGAATCAAAAGAGTCTATAAAAATAAGGGTGTTTTTTTGAGGCACAGAAGTGACTTTTAATGGTGAATCCAACAAAACAAAAATAAAAACGATACAGTTCCCCTTTCAAAAGTTAGAGTCCTTTTTCCACGTAGGGATCACTATATTTCAGTAAATAAATAAAAATCGGGTGGCACAACGGCTCATGAAGAACCAGGGCCTAGTGACTAACAACTCGCAACCATTCCTGTGTGCGCCTTTTCGACAGGAATGGAAGGGACCTACAATTTTATGCCGAATCCGAACGGCTAGACGAGAAGCACTTATTCGTGACAAGTGATACTCTTGGAGGATTTGTCAATTCCTCGCAAGAGGCAGTAGCCCTGAAAAAAAAAACTTTTTTTTTAGTTGTCAGGTGGATGAGACTGGGAAGCGATCCCAGACCTCCAGCGTGACAGTCGAACGCACTAACCATTGCGCTACGGGCTACTACATTATATTTCAATACAACAGGTAAATATCACCGAAATCCTTTTAAAAATAATGACCCATTGATAAAACTTAGTATAAATATTGCACTTGTCATAACAACTATGAATCAAAAAAGTTTATAAAAATATCTACATTTAAAGGGTGTTTTTTTGAGGGGTAGGGTAAAATGGAAAATTGTTACTTAAACCCCTTTGAAAAAATACTACCTGGATGAAACTTATCTAAAATCTTACAAATTACATGAAAATCAAGAATCAAAAGAGTCTATACAAATATATTGTAGGGAAAGGTGTTTTTTGAGCGGCACAAAGGTGAGGTTATCGTTATCGAACTAAAGAAAAATTGGTTTGGTACAATTAATACTATTAAACATGAATTAAGGGTTACTTTAACTGTTAGAACCAACAACACTAAAACTGAAACGATATTATTCCTTTTAAAAAAGTTACAGTCCTTTTTTCGTTTAAGGACTGTATTTTCAATTGTCATCTTAACATGGGATTATAACCACCCCCACTACATATTTTATTACGTTTTTTTTTGCCAGTTGGCTATAATTGAAAATCATCATTATCTTCGTATTGCTTTTTATAAGTTGAGACAAATTTGTTTACATTTTAAAGGAACGAATAATTAACACAATAAGTTAATAAATAATAATTAATAAAGTTTGTAACAAAAGTTTGTTGTTCAACTCCGTCCGGATTTTTCTATAAGAACTCATAAATAAATAGTAACTAAATAAAATACAACAAAATGTAATATACTAATTGATTAAAAAACATTCATTTTATTGACGAAAAAATCTGTTCTTGTTCACACTCTTCTAAATTAAGGCAAGTGAGACCTTCACAACCCTTGCATAATCAAGTGCAAGGAATGGCACTTTTATTAGAACTGCATTGTGAGGTTGAACAATTGTCCTTGCATGTACATGATACCAACAACTGAATCTGATTAATAATAGGATTTCTTTGTGAGTGTAAGAAATAAAGTATTTGTTTGTTTATTATTTTACATAATGAGGTGAATACAAACTTAACATAACTATAACGACCAATAAGTGGTATTATCAATTCGATACATCTTATTAATATATACAAGATTATATTATTTAGACATTGTCGGTTCAAGGTAAAAATGGTAAATAAAACATTTATGCTAGTTTTCACCAGCGTGACATTATTTTCAAAAGAATTAACAGTCATTCTTACATGAAAAAAGGACTGTAACTTTTTTAAAGGATTAATATCGATTCGGTTCTAGTGTTGTTGGATTCAACATTTAAAGTAACCCTTAATTCATGTATCATATGTATTTATTTTACCAAAGCAAATTTTTCAGCTCGATAACGGTAACATCACTTTTGTGCCGCTCAAAAAAACACCCTTCCCTACAATTTATTTTTACAGACTCTTTTGATTCTTTATAATAATGTCCTTTTAAAGATTTTAACCAAGTTTCGTCAAGTTATTTTTGTAACGATTTCCCTTATTCCTCTTCCCCTAAAATAAACACCCTTTAACTGAAGATATTTGTATAAACTCTTTTCATTCATGATTCGTATGCCAAATTAAACACGTATAGTAAGTTTCATTATTGAGTCACTATTTTCAAAAGGATTTCTGTACCATTTACCTGTTGTGCTGAAAATATGATCTTCCTTACATAAAAAGGACCATAACTTTTTTCAGGAGAGTGGTATCATAATGTGTATCATATGGTGTAATTAGATTCAGCATTAAAAACTTTCTCTAAATCATGTGTAACATGTAAAGATTGTACTAAAGTAAATATTTCTTTTTCATACGCCGCAACCTCTCCCCTTCACCCCTCAGAAAAACACCCTTCCCTACGAGATATTTGTATAGACTCTTTAGATTCTTCAATCGTATGTTAAAAGAAATGTTTTCACCAAGTTTCATGACGGTAGGAATTTTTCATTTTATATGTCCTATTTTAAAAATATTAATGGGCCCAAATGAGCTTTTTCGTCTCAAAAATCTGTTTTTTGAAATTGGGTTTATAGCCCAGTCAATAATTACAAAAAAACGGCTAAATTCGCAAAGCGCGATGTAGTTCTGCATTTTTGATATGTTGTTGGGGCATGTTAGAGTAGTCTATAGCCAAGTTTGCAACTTCGAAAAACCTGTGCTCGCTGCAGGAAAAATGCAACAGTGAGAAAAGCGCTAAAATCACCCCATTTTATCCGATACTTTCCTTAATATAACTTTGGAAATATGCAACTTAGGAAAAAACGAAAATTTTGCACTGTATAAATAAAAAATGATTTCGTGAAGCATTTTTTGAATTTAAAATCGCTACCAAAGTTACAACAAAAAAGAAATAAATATTATAATGATATTTTATTATAGTTGAGGGTTCCAAGTACGTGTACAAAAATCAGTGCCAACTTAGGTTTCCTTCTTTGACCACAGCAATGATTCAAAAATTGCTTGTTGCACTAAGTTAATATCATGTTTCTTGCCAAAACTATTGGACCGATTTGGATTGAATTTTCAAATTTTGTCTTATAATACTTTAGGCAATTTGACTGCAAATTTTGAGCAGAATTGGATAATTTTTTACCTATTTTTTGAGCGATTCACTTGTGAAAGGCCAGGTTATGACCTATCAGAATTTGATAACTTGTTCATACCGAATCATAACGATTTTCGAGTAACGGTTTTTTTTTCGAAATTTAAAAAAAAAACTTTACTTTGAACCAGCTTTTTGCTTACCCTGATCATAATTGACTTTTGGTTTTTACAATTTTTACACTTAAACTTGCTTATAGTTTGACTTATTTTACTGAATAAAAAAATGTCATTTACATCGCCATTTGCCTACAAACTAAAAGATAAACTTGAACTTTGACCAAACTTAATTTTTGACCTCAATCTTCTTAAGAGCTCCATGAATAAAATTCGTATGACACAATACAGGTTTTATCTTCCAAATATCTCGTTTTTCTGTAGTTTTAAAAAGGTTTAAAACTTGCTAAGGCGGTGCTCAGATACAAAGTTACAACCGTTTGAATCCATTAAAACAGGTTAAAAATAAAACAAAAAAAAAACATTTTTGTTCAAGTATATCGATAAAAATAAAATAACTTTTCAAATATAACTCCGAAAAAGCGGAATTTTGGTGGAGAGCTTCATTTTGATGCCTTTCACCATTTTTTAAATAAAAACCTTAAATTTGGGCAAGGACTTTCGATTTCGTAGGGTGAAAGGGGAAAAGTCCAGTATTATTGAAAATTTCTCGAAAAGCATCAGGTTTTTTAAGAACTGTCTTTGGTAGCTATTAAAATTATGCACAAAAAAGATTAACCACTTTTTTTGCCGGAACAAGAGATTTTGAGAAAACAGGGACACAATGTGGCAATGTGATATTTTCCACACCCTTGCATTTGCGCTCATTTGTCCCAAAATCTATTAGTCTAACAAAAAAATTATAGTTGTCTATTCTTTGTAGAATATTATAAGCTACAATTTTTCCAAAGATATTTCTTAAAAAAACCTGTTGGTTTTCGAGAAATCTTTAAAAATACTGGACTTTTCCCCTTTCAGCCTACAAAATCGAAAGTCCTTGCCCAAATTTAAGGTTTTTATTTGAAAATGCGTAAAACAACAAAATGAAGCTCTCTGACAAAATTCAGATTTGTCTGAGTTATATTTGAAAAGATATTAATTTTATCGATATACTTGAACAAAAATTTTTTATTTTTGTTTTATTTTTAACCTGTTTTATTGGGTTCAAACGGTTACAACTTTCTATCTGAGCACCGCTTTAGCAATTTTCTTTTTTAAAAACTACAGAAAAACGAGATATTTTTGGAAGATAAAACCTGTACTGTATCATACGAATTTTATTCATGGAGCTCTTAAGAAGATTGAGTTCAAAAATTAAGTTTGGTCAAAGTTCAAGTTTATCTTTTAGTTTGTAGGCAAATGGTGATGTAAATCAACATTTTTTTATTCAGTAAAATGAGTCAAACTATGAGCCAAAGTTTTAGTTTAAAATTGTAAAAAACAAGTCAATTATGGACAGGGTGAGCAAAAAACTGGTTCAAAGCAAAGTTTTGTAAAATTTCGAAAAATAGCCGTTACTCGGAAACCGTTATGATTCGGTATGAAGAAGTTACCAAATTCTGAAAGGTCATGATCTGGCCTATCACCATATTCAGTTTGGACCATTTTTTTGCAAACACGTTTTTTTCTGTTTTATTAAATATAAAGTTTCAAAAACTTCCGCTACGTTTCGTTGTTTAGTTTTTTACTGCAATTGATTCCTTATTTCCTAAGCTTTAAAACAAAACAAAAAGTCTTCATGCTTTTATTTTCTTCTCTTTGATCAAGAACGCTAAGTCTGTTATAAAGTTGGCACAGAAAAAAATCTCTACATTCAAGCTTATATTTAAGTTATTTGTTTTAAGTTGTGTTCTAATTAATACCACAAGTATTATATCTTCTTTTCTGTGCTATTAAAATTTATTTAAATAATTTTTGAGAAAATTATATATTATTTTATGTATTTTTTTTTTACCATTTTTTTTATTTCAAATGTAGTTTTAAAAATGTCCACCAATTTCCGCTGTTAAATTGTGTACTGAAAGCTTGTATGAAAAGCTTGTTTTGGGTGTCATTTGAATTATTGAAAATAAATTTTGAGGAAATTATTTATTATTTTATTTTATATATTTATTTGTTTAAAAGAAAAAGGGTTTTTATTTTTTTATTATTTCAACAGTGTTTTTAAAACTTCCGCCGCATTCCGCTGTTTAGTTTTGTTCTGCAATAGTCTCCTTAGTTTCTTAACTTATTAACCGATTCATGCTTTTATTTGCTTTTCTCTCGTCAAGAGCGATAATTCTGTTAAGGTTTGTATAAAACACAAAAATCTGAATTTTTGAGTAAGGCTTATATTTAAAATATTTGTTTTATGCTGTTGGTGATATAATAACAAAAGTATTATATATTTATGAAAATCTTGTGTTTCGTGCTCTTTAAATTTTTGAAATAAATTTTAAGAAAATTATATATAATTTAAGTTTATATCATTCCATAATTACAACTCGTATCGTATCGTGTTTTTTTCAAAATTTTGGAATGCAACATTCTTTGGACTCTTTAGAAATTATTTTTTTAGGAAATTTAAACAAAATTTGCGAATCCGCTTACGAGATATGAGGAAAGAACTAAAAAAGTCAATTTTCTGAAAAATAAACCCAAGGCCCTACTTTGGGTTAAGTGATTTTTTTTGGAAAATCTGAAAAAACAGTTTTGTTACAATTACTTAAAACATTACGAATACAAAATATAATCAAAATCGTAGGAGCCGTTATCGAGAAAGTAAAAAAAAAAACAAAGATTTATACAGGGTGTCCCTTAATTCGTCAATAGTATTTTAGGGCATGATTCTTGGGTGTATTCTAATTTTTTTTATTTTTTTTATTTTAAGCTCGAATGGTTATGAATAAAAAAGTGGTTATCGATAATTTGTATTTTATGTGTGAAAAATGGAACAGGCTTAAAACTGAATGTCTAAATACTGAGAAAAGATATGCTGGTATTTCTTCTAAAAATAAAGGCTGGTATTTCTTCTAAAAATAAAGGCCAAACAAAGTTTCTATCACTACTAACAGCTACTTCTATCATTTCTAACAGCGCAATTACCGTTAACATGGGCCAGGGTACACCAAAGTAAGACTTTTTTTGAATCCCCGAGAAATGATATCAAAATTGGAGATAGGCCCTTACTGTTAAATATATTTTTACTTAGAATACACCCAAGAATCATATACCCTGAAATACTATTGACGAATTAAGTGACACCCTGTATAACGGGTAGATGTGCTTTTCTGGATGAGTTAGAATAAAAACTTGAATTCCGTTTCTAAGGACTTACATAGAAAAGTTCTATAAAAAATTAGGGCTGGCCACGAGATGAGACTCTGCGTGACTTTTATAAGTCTCGTCTCGGTCTCGTTAAAATCGAAAATTTTCAGTCTCGTCTCGGTCTCGTGTCGGTCGCATATAATTAAGTCTCGTTTTGGTCTCGTCTCCGAAAAAATACGATTTCCGGCCAACTTGTTGATTATTGGAACGAAATATTTTCGATTATAGTTTCAATACGTGCAGAAGAAAATAAATATTTAACTGAAAATGGATTTTTTAATTTATTAGACTCTCTGTAAATTTCGGCCCAAATATACAGTCTCATCTCGTTCTCGTCTCGGATGCTTAAAAGTCAGTCTCGTCTCGTGTCGTCCCGGTCTTGTCATTCGAGACCGAGACTTTTCCCGTCTCGTGGCCAACCCTAATTAAAATAAACAGGCCCACCCGTTTAAACTCTATTTCGATTTTAAGTCGACGTATAAACGTCTTTGTAAATTTAGGTATTTTTATATTATTAATAGACAATTTATCCCCAAAAAATCCTATAGTTCTTGAAACGCAAAGGAAAAAAAGATACAGATTTTTGAGACGAAAAAGCCCATTTGGTATATAAATAAAATTCGGTGGACTTTGGTCGTTGTCGAAATTATAAAATATACCTTGAATGAGATTCGAGGGTTGGTCAATAAGTCCCTAAAAATTAAAAGAAGGAACGCTCTTTTGGGGAAACTTGGTACACTTCATCCAAAGTTTTTTTTTTTGTATTCCCTTCAAAAAATAGGTTTGTTCGAAACCCTCAAAATATAAATTTTTTCTTGAACAACCTCAGCATTCGAGCCAAATTTTTTTCCACCGAGCCATTTTTTCGTACTTGAAAATGAGAAATAGTGGCAGTGGGCCAAATCCGGAGAATAAGCTGCATTGGAAAGTAACACATGCCTTACCGAGTCGTATTCTTGTGATAACCCCGTAGCCGTAGCCTGCTCGAGTTCCCTTATCTTTACTCGCCGATCATCCAATATTAGACCATGGATTTTGTCGACCATTTCCGTCATTTGTGCTGGAGCGTCCGCAGCGAAATCGGGTAAACGAATTATGGATCATTCCAATAGATGGAGAATAGTCCCCATAATATTTTTGGTGCTTTTGTTTTATTACCGCAATGTTTTTTTTTCGCAAAAAATAGTGTTTTATCAGCACTCGAAATTCAGATTTTTTTATTTTGTTGAAAACTTTTTGACCGCTCCTGATTAAAACCGCTATAACAGAAAAACTATTTCAAAAATATGAATACAAATTTCAGAAAATTCTTTTGAAATATTTTGTATGACAGCATTTTGTTGGATTTGAGATTGTAAGATGATACGCAAGTGTAGAGTTTCAGGGACTTATTGACTCACTCTCGTAAGTCATTGGGTGGGCTCGAGAGTTTCTGTAATATATTAATCTTGAAAATCCAAAGTGAATTGCTTTTACGTGAAGTAATGAGGCCTACTCATAGACTTTTTTTCTGTGTAATTTGAAATTAATTTCAGTGGAAGACGACAAGGATACAAATCTAAATAAAAACTAAAGCCATGTCTAGGGAAAACTAAGTTTTCTTTTTTCTTGAGAATCGAAGTATATTTGTGTATATTATGTACTACCCCTAGAATTGTATTTTCTTATCTACAAAAGGAAGATATTAATTATTATTTTCATGCTCCCTGTTCAATTAAAGCGAGGAAAAAATGTTGAGTTTCAACTTTTTAACCCCGATCAACCTTCAGGGAAATCACGATCCACCTGCTCTACATGTTTCTTTATGAATTCTAAAATATCCAAAGAAACATAGTAAATTTCTACATAGATATGCTTTCAGTTTAAGGTGATTTATCTTATGTTGTCTCTTATATTATAAAGAAATACACTCTTCAATTTTTTCCTGTCTAGTGTGTAACATGCATTGGCTTCTTTGAGAAATAAATATTTATGTACGTGTACATTTGCTTAAACAAACTTTTCAATGTGAAAAGAAGGACAATCGTTCTATTATTTTTTTTTTATCTCGTTAGCCATAACAAAATGTTTTAATTAACAAGATTTTGCTGTATCCTTGATGCAAAAGCTGGAGTTTGCTTTTCGTTTAAATGGAGAGTAGTACCTTCCGTCTCCGTTTCATTTTGATAAAATACTGCGACGCAATGGATGCATTTGCAATGAAACCAATGATGTAGTTTTCCTTGTTATTTATATTTGATGTTATTTACGATGCTGTAAGATACTGAAGTAATTGAGGGTGTATGTCCAATTGAATAGCGACCTTTGCAGCATTTTTTTTATTATTAAAGTGCAGTGTTGACAAGTGTACAAAAGAAAGAGCAATTGAAAATATAAACTAAAATTTAATGCTTGTGACGTTTACCTATTCATTTTAAGTCTTAAAATTATTTTCCTCATAAATACATAAGGGTATGTTCAAAGAGAAATGAAGTATTTTTTAAAGTATTTTTCCTGTTTTTTTTTCTGTTTTGTAACTGGATGATCGCATTTCATGTTTTGAAGAAATTATCTGTAATGAAGTTAAAATTTTTTGACTTAGTTCATTTGTTTATATTATACTATCTGACCCGGCAAACGTTGTTCTCCCATATTAATTATTTCTACTGAATATTTTGCTTGTTAAAAAGAAAAAACGAATGTATTTTAAGTTTGTTTGAATTTTATAACGATCAATAAAATTTATCGATAAAATAGAACGATCGTTTATCGATAAAATAGAACGAGCTATGGAATAGTTTGAAGTGCGCATTGTTATTCGATAAACAAACGTGAAACTTTCTTGACTCTTGTGTTCTATTGAGAAGAAAAATGTTTCAGCACTCGTTGCTGAGCACTTCAGAAATATCGGTGCAATCAAGCATTGGATGGTGGATCTCATCGGGTCCTTTGGCAACCCACCCTCTTTCTATCATAGATCCCATCCCCACATATCCGTTTGATCTTCATCAAAGAATGGATCGTCCAGCTGACATTGTTCATTGTAACGCACACACAAATAGACAAAATTGTTCTACTTACTGATGAAAAACGGTATGGCGATAACGTATTTGTTCTTTTAGTATTTTACCAACCTTTCAACGTCACAAAACACGTAAATATTTATTGTAAATTAAAATAAATCATGCGAAATTTTGCACGCATTGCGTTGTGATACAAAACAATGCAGAATTAAATGTCAAAGTAACGCGACATTTCACGTCATTGCAAGTTCGATGAGGCGACGACGTCGACGTAGTGTCATTTGCCATTCAACAACATAAATAATTTCGTTCTGTTTGTAAAATTATTTAGATATTGTTCATACAAAAATACTAAAATCGCGATTAAAAAATAGGAGGTGGCGGTAGGAGGGTGGAAATTTGGAGTTATATTATTTTTAGATGGTAGAAGCCCGCCGCCCGTAGAGTAATGGTTAGTGCGATGGACTGTCACACTGGAGGTTTGGGTTCCCTCCCCAGCCTCGTCCACCTAAAAAGCAAAAAGTTTTTTTTTCTTGGCTAGTGCCTCTTGCGAGGAATTGACAAATCTTCAAAGAGCGTCACTTGTCATGAATAAGTGCTTCTTATCTAGCTGTTCGGATTCGGCATAGAATTGACACGCCTGTGGACACGCGCACATAGGAATGGTTGCGAGTTGTTAGTCACTAGGCCCTGGTTCTTCATGGGCCGTTGCGCCACCCAATTTATTTATATATTTTTATTTTATTTTTAGATGCTAAATCTCAAACAATAAAAAAAAAATCGTCAAAAAAATACAAAACAAAATATCTGGATTAGGACACTCTTAGCACCTAGCGGAAATATACTTTACCACCTATTCTCATACCTACCAAACATGCACAAGCTACAAGGTACAGGTGTATATGTACCTCTCTGTATGTCTGTATAAATGTGTTTTCAAACCAACAAAAAAAAATCAAACATTTTTTGTGCAAATTTTTCTGAAAAGTTTTTCAAATTTTCCCATTTCCTTCCGAAAAAAATTCACAAATGATTTTTTCTGGTTTTTGCGGCTGGAGTGATTGTATGTATAATCCAATTATATAATATTAACAAAAACTGATAAGTAAATTAAGTTTTCCGTTCGAAGTCACAAGCTGCGAAACATTTCACTGCCGTTTAGACCGAAACACACATTTCAGAAAAAACTTAGAAACTTTGTTAGCTTATGAAATGCTTTTAAATGTTTCTAAAAATGTTTCTTTAGGTGTGTCCAGACAAAAAGAAAAATTTTTTAAATTTTTCTGAAAGGTTTATGAATTTTGTCTATGCATGCACTGAAACAGTTCAGAAATGTTTCACAATTTTAATTTGTTTTTCATTTTTTTTAGTTTGTGGCTATTTAAAACAAAACAAAATGTCTCAAAAAGTGTGGAATAGTAAAAATGTATAATCTCTTCAATTACAAAATATAAAAGTAATATACAGGGTGATTTACTTAAGGTGTGGCAAATAAATTGGGCGTGTCCGTGTAGGCTTGGTCAAGACAAGAACAAAATCAAGAAAAGGTTCGTATAAAAAAGGTGGTCTATTCCCCCTCGTTTAGTGGGAAGAGCAATTTTTCTAAAAAGTTGACATAAAACAAATTATAAAAAAAACAACGGTAATATTTACAATGCCTTGTTATAACTTTTTGTAAAGCTAGAAATCTCTTCAACAAAGTTCTTTCAATTAACAGTTTTTGAAATATTTAATTTTGAAAAAAAAAAAAAATGAAAAAGTGTTCGAACTATTTTGTTGCAGTAGTGTGACAGCTTCACTAACTTCTACAGGCTTGTTATAGGTCAAGATTATGTTGCAAAAATTAACAACACACTGAAAAACAAAGACCAACTTTGGGTGAATTTATTGCTTTTCAATTTTCCAACTCTTACCTACTTTAACAACTATAATTTGTTATTTTCGTTATTATGGCGGATTGCGCGAAAACTATCCAATTGATTTTTATGATTTTACCCTTAAATTTTTACCTTAAACTGTTAACGCATAATGTACAATTTTGCTAATATACTTTTTCGATTATGAAAAGATATATGCGAAAAACCGTTTTTGTTGACAGTTGACACTATTGAAGTCACAATATCTTGTGACTTATGACCCAAAATTTCATATTTGTTAGAAGAAAATATTTTGATATAAACTGAGCGTAAGATATGTTTCGACAACTTGTGATTTTAAGACTAAAAATGAAAAAACAAGAAATTTGAACTTTTTGTCAAACTTTTAAGAAATTATATTTTTAAAACGGTTGTTTTTACGAAAAAAAAAATAATAAACATAATGTAGAAACATTGTGTTTAGATGTTTTCAAAAATTTGAACCGTTTATGAGTTATACGTTATATACTATATAAGTAATTATATATTTCATAGTGTAATAACTTTGAGTTTTTTGATAGTCAGTATAAAGGTAGGTATAGATATAGAGACACATTGCAAAATGTGACATTACCTATATTTTGTACTTTTTTTCCTAACTCTTCTCGGTGTAGAGGTAGGTATTAATAAAACTGTTTATTGATTTTTTTTTTAAATTACAAGTTGTTGACTACGTCATTATATGTAAAAAAATAGACTGGGTTCGACATCATTTTTTGTTATTGAAATATTTGAGACGAACATTATTTTTCAACTGTTTTTTCTTAGTTTAAAAAAAGCGTCTGTTGAATTGTTTTTTAATATTAACCTATTTGGTATTGTTCAATTATGTGTAAAATAAAATAAGTATGAAGTGAATATCTTATGCCGTTCTCGAGATATTCCAGATAAATGACATTTTACAGCTCCTTTTTAAATTGCTGTAGTAAAAAAACGGTTTATTGAATTTGTTAGAAAATCTTTTCAGCATGTTATGACAATATTATCTATAAAATAAAGTTTATCCAAGGTCGATATCTTTATGCGTTCTCGAGATTTGGTGGACGAAAAAAGTACCCCGAACATCTTCTACATACATACATATATCTTCCTAAAAATGACGGATTCTGATTCTAGAGACCTCAAAACATAAAGACATGTCAAAATTTTCAATTCGACAAATCCCACCAATTACAATAACTTCCAATGGAAAGTTAATAAATTTTTTTTTTGCAAATGACATAATCTACAAGTTTTAAATGAAACACTTTTTGATAGCATTTACCGTTTCTGAGTTTTATTCGAAAAACTGACTTTTATTCAAAATGTGACATTACCTATATTTTGTACTTTTTTTCCTTACTCTTCTCGGTATAGAGTTAGGTATTAATTATTTAAGCCAGTTATTTCAAAAGAGACTATAACAAGAAAAAAAAAAAAACAAAAATCGGGTGGCACAACGGCTCAAGAACAACCAGGGCCTAGTGACAAACAACTCGCAACCATTTCTGTGTGCGCCTTTCGACAGGAATGGAAGGGACCTACGATTGTATGCCGAATCCGAACGGCTAGATGAGAAGCACTTATTCGTGACAAGTGATACTCTTGGAGGATTTGTCAATTCCTCGCAAGAGGCAGTAGCGCTGAAAAAAAAACTTTTTAGTTTTTAGGTGGTTAGGGAGTGTACTTAGAAAAAAAAACATGGTTTCAAAGAATATAAAAAGGCAAATTAAGTGTCATATGCAAAATTTCGATTTTGAAGCGATTTTAATGGTAAGAATTATTCGAATTAAAACATTTTTGAAAAGTTTTTTCTTGCTAAATTTTGATTTTTAGCTTTTTAAAGGGTGGTTTTAAAAATCTCAAAGCTACTAAACAATTAGATGGTATATAGGTATACATTTTTGGTAAGAATTTAAAATGGCTATCATTGTTTTTTTTTTTTTCAAAATATTGGAGTTAAAAAGCATTTGTTAAGAATTTTAAATAGTTTTTATCCAAGTTTTTTGCTGTTAAAAAAACTGTTTATTGATTTTTTTTTTAAATTACCAGTTGTTGACTACGTCATTAATGTAAAAAAATAGACTGGCATCATTTTTTGTTCTTGAAATATTCGAGACGAACATTATTTTTCAACTATTTTTCTTAGTTTAGAAAAAAAGAGTATCTGTTGAATTGTTTTTTAATATTAACCCATTTGGTATTGTTCAATTATGTGTAAAATAAAATAAATATGAAGTGAATATCTTATTCCGTTCTCGAGATATTCCAGATAAATGACATTTTACAGCTCCTTTTTAAATTGCTGTAGTAAAAAAACGGTTTATTGAATTTGTTAGAAAATCTCTTCAGCACGTTATGACAATATTATCTGTAAAATAAAATTTATCCGAGGTCGATATCTTTATGCGTTCTCGAGATTTGGTGGACGAAAAAAGTACCCCCAACGTACGTAAATAGATACTCACATACATCCATATATCTTGCTAAAAACGACGGATTATGATTCTAGAGACCTCAAAACGTGAAGAAATGTCAAAATTTTCAATTCGACAAATCCCACCAATTACAATAACTTCCAATGGGAAGTAAATAACATTTTTTTTTGGCAAATGACATAATCTACAAGTTTTATATGAAACACTTTTCGATAGCATTTACCGTTTCTGAGTTTTTTTTTCGAAGAACTGATATTTTCGACATTTAACTTTGTATAACTACTGACGTGCACACGATTTGGTAATAGACTTTCGCGACAGTATTTCTTATGCCAAAACAAACACAATTGCGTTTAAGAACCTTCACTTCGATTTTTTTGGCAGATTGACCATTTTTTGTACATTTGCGTGGGCTATTAGTCCACCCAGTTTTCAGCAATCGGCTACAAATTATTAGGAGCATTGAATTTTAAAATCAAAAATATTAATTAATTACGTAAAATTCAAATTTTTTTTTTTTTTTAATTACTATTTCTGTATCATCCCAATCAAACTTTGCACACCATCAGTCCCCGTCATAAAATTTGGTGAGAAAAATTGATAGTCTTTGTTAAAATCTCTTTTTCCCTCCTTAGAATTTAATTTTTTTTTTTATATTAAGCGCGTGCAAAAGGGGTTGTGACTACCCTTAAGATGATATACACAGCACGAGCGATTAGGTAGATTGGAGGGGATTTAAAAGGAGATACCGATGCACATTGGTTTTGAACGTCTGTAGATCACAATGGGAGGGGAAAATTGAGCTTGGTAGAACATTCCACATTCGAGTAGTGCGACTAAAGAAAGAATCTCTGTACTTAACAGTACGTCCGAAATTGGGCTCAAGGGTAAACTGATGGGCATTCCTAGAAGCGCGAGTATTACGGTTGAATTATTTAAGGGGAGGAATGCAACTGGCTATTTCACTAGAGCATTGTTTATGGAAATAACGGTAAAATAACGAAAGACATGAAACATTTCGACGGTGCTCAAGAGATGAGAATGTATCCGTTATAGTTCTTTCACCTATCATTTTAAGAGCTCTCTTTTCAATTCTATCCAATAAACTCAAGTGGGTTATTGGAGCACCTGCCCAAATGTGAGAGTTATACTCAAGTTTTGGACGAATAAAGGCTTTGTAGATCACAGCCAGATCAGAAGGGGAGAAAAATTTCTTGCATCGACGGAGAAAACCTAAACACTTAGCAGCATTTTTGGCGATGTCGAATATGTGGTCGTTCCATAAAAGGTGGTCTGTGGCACACATACCGAGGACTGAAAGCTTTTCGGTTTCCTCAATGCAAGTGCCACTCATGGATAGTGACATGGGGGGTGGGTTTCGTTTTAACGACAGTAGACAGCATTGAGTTTTTGAAGCATTAAATTCTACACGATTTTTTATTCCCCATTGGACAATGCTGTCGAGATCAGAATTTAATGAGCTTATCATACGCTGCCGTTCAAGTTCCACATCCGAAGGACATGGATGTGAATCTAAGAACGAATATGAAAAGCTGAGGGTACTGTCGTCAGCGAAACAATTTAATGGATTAGAAGTTTCAGATAAAAGATCGTTTATGAATATAAGGAAGAGAGTCGGAGACAGAACGGAGCCCTGGGGCACACCAGCATTTATTTTGTGAATTTCAGACTTGAAACCATCCAATACAACTTGTATTGAACGGTCCGAAAGGTAATTTATAATCCAACGAAGAAGAGATTCATCGATACCAAATGCACGCATTTTCGATAAGAGAGCTTGATGCCAAACTCTATCAAATGCTTTAGAAATATCAAGCGCAATAATCTTACTTTCTCCAAAACGATGTAAAGATTTGTGCCACTGTTAATACAAATTTAGAGATGGTCATTGGAAAGGATATAACGGATGTCAGTCTTACGTATAGTAAATGCATAGCATATAAATACATATAGATACTATCTGATTTAATGAAGTCGTGATATTTTCATTACTTTTATATATTTGGAAGGGTCGGATTGATATTATTTGGTTTCCGATTGCTATTCCACAGCATCCCCCACCATGAACCCCAAACAATAGATTTTGGATGATCGACACTATGAAAAATTATAGGAAATTTTAAGGACGTTTCTGATTAACAGACTTTATGTTTGTTGCACTTATCAGTTCTATTTACATTAGCTCTGTTTGCAGCATTAACATTTCTACTGGTCAATATTATGCAATACTACATGAATGTTCATGAAACATGCACCCTTTGTTCAATGTGCATGTAAACTGTTTATCTGTTCCAGTGATGTAATGGAATGCAAACCATTTGTTTTGCCCCCCAAATTTTGGGGGGGTTTTGGAAAATTTAAGATTTTTTTAATATTATATTTTAGCGTGAAAAGTCGAAATCTTGACTTGAAGGACAATTATGTTTCAACTCCGATTAAAATGAAAGATATTTTTAAAATTACAAAAGTTATTCTTAAAAAAAAAAACATATTCTCTGAATTAAAACATTACTTGCCAGCCTGAGACAGCACAAGATTTTTTAGTTTTCTTTTTTTAAATCGACAAAAAACTAATTATTTCATATAGTCCAGTAACCTTGTCATTTGTATGGAAGGCACCGTTTGCGTCAAATCTGGTATTTCTGATTTTTGCTGAGTTGCTCAGGATATTTGCCTAGTAAATAACTTAAGTTTTTGACCTCGAGCGGCGACCGCTTCATAGTCAAAAATCAAAAAAAAAAAACGCGATTTTTCGCGCTTTTTCCAGTTATTGGCGATTTAATATTTATTTTTTTTAGTATTTATTTATTTATTAAGAGCTTAATTTTAAAATTGACATCTTTTAGTAAAAAAGCTTAACTTAGGACTTAATTAGGAGGTTAATATAAAAAAATAACAATTTTTAAATTTTTATGTAAATTTAAATGTAATAATAAAAATAGAAGAGAAGAATTTTTGAAGATAAGAAACAGAGAAGCGACCAACAGCAACCAAAGTAGTCTAGACCAAAAACAAATTATAAATGTTGGAATAATGTTCAATGACATTTTTCTTAATTTTTTTTAAATTATCTGTATTTCGCACATTGCGTGGCAGAGAATTCCATAAACGACCTGCGCTTACAAAGAACTGCCGCTCTGAATTAAGGCTTGAGAAGCGGGGAATTATTATTTGGTTCGACCGTCTAGATAAAGAGAACTGGATTATATTATAAAGGTATAAAGGTTGACGCGTATGCACAATATTAAAAAACAAAATCAGGGTACGAAGTTTTAGAAGGTTATCAAAAGAAATACCATAAATACTTTTTGAGAATCATGAAATGTGATCAAAACGGCTAAGTCCAAAAATATAGCGTGCTATGTTGTTAAAAACAACATTGAGCTTTCTTTGGCTTACGCTGTCGAGGTTGCAGAAGATTTCACAACCATAGGCCAAGATGGGTACCACAAGGGTTTTGGAAAGCATTTTTCTAGTTTCCAATGGGGTGAAGTTTTTAGTTGACCACAGTAATCGAAAAGCCCCATAAGCTTCCCCAACAGCTTGATTAACGTGATTGTTCCAGCTTAAAGGACCGTGAAGCAAATTCCCAAGTTTCTACATAATCAATTCGTGACCCACTTAGCTCGATAACAGGAAATAAACTTAAGTCTGTATATCTTTTGGCTATGGCGAGACATTTCGTTTTTAGAGGATTTAGAGTAAGACCACATTTGACTGACCATAAACTAATAGCTGAGAGGTCTTCATTGATCTTTTGAACACAATCCTCAATCAATCCAATTGAACAACTTTTCAGTAATTGCAGATCATCAGCAAAGAGGTGTTCGTGGCAGTGGTTTATTGTTTTTGGAACCTCATTAACGTTTAATGAGAAAAAAAGAAGGACCAAGTATCGATCCTTGGGGAACTCCACAAGAAGTTGATAAGAAATCAGATACCTGGCTACCAACTGAAACCGCTTGACGTCTGCCAGACAGATACGATAAAATAAGCTTCACAGCTTCTGGTGAAAATTTATTCATTTTTTGTAACTTTAGACACATTATTTTGTGAAATGCCTTCGAATAATCTAAGAGAACCAGAAACTTCACTCTATTATAGTCTAACGCTTTTCTTGTTTGTTCGATGACGTCAAGTAGTGCCGTCGTACTGCTGTGACCTGACCTGAAACCTGAAATTCTGGAAAAGAAAGGCCGTAAGCTGTTTCTGCATTAATTTTTCCAAAACTTTTGACAAAAAATGGGCACGACTGGATCGCACAAACTTGCTCTCGTAGCCAACAACTTGGACGTAGCTTAAAATTGACAATGTGCTTGTGCATATATGTATAGTGGTTCTACAACATTATGATATCATTAAAAAAATTTCAAAACATTTTAAAATATTAATTATTATACTATAAATTAATACAATTTTTTTTAATAGCTAAAATAGATAGAGCTTAAAAAAAAGTATGCTATCTGATTTGCTTGATAAATATGAATTTATGAAAAAAAAAAACAAAAATCATTAGAGCGGTTTTTTTTAAATAATTTTTTATATATAAAAATTCTTAAAAATTAGAAAAAAATAAATTTGGTAAGCCAACTTTTAGTATTTAATAAAATACAATTTTTCACAAAATTAAAAAAAAAATCATTAACCCGTTTTCAAGATATTGAATTTTCAAAAAAAAAATTCAATATTTTTTTGGAAATCCAAAAATTATTTTTTGGAAAATTTTGATATGAAAATTGTTAAAATTGTAAAGGACTTCTTACATAAAAAATTTGGTTGAAATCGGTGTAGCGGTTAACGAGAAATTTGAAAACCAAAAAAACCGTTAACAACCGTAATAAATTTTTTTTTTGTACCAAAATATTTGCTTTATTAATTTTAGTAGGTAGTAATTTTTTTTGAAAATCATTAGAGCCGTTTTTGAAATAAATCAATTTTTGTATATTTGTTGTATGACGGGTACCAATATTTTTTGAGTTAAAAAAAAAAACTTCAATTTCCCCTCTAGGGAATCACATAAGAAGCTTAAGTCCAAAGTTTGAACAAAATTACTTTAGCCGTTAAGGCTGCAGGTCGAGGTTCAGACAGACAGACAGACAGAATTGCGAGACCCACTTTTTTCGAGTTTTCTATAATCGTAATGCTAGGGAAAATTATTATCTCGAGTTTTTTTTTTACACGAATCCTAAACTTGCCCTATACTACGTATATCGCAAGTAAAAAGGAAGGATTGAGATGGGACGGAATTCAGTATTCGAACTGTTTTTTGGAATCGGAATAATCTTTGAGTTTGTGACGGAAAAATTCCTTTGGTTAGAATGCTGTTATAGATATAAGTAATATGCGGCAAAATAAGTGGTAGGATGGCTTTTAAGAACGTTGGATGTAAGTTATCAAAACCTACGGCATTCGATTTCAAGCAAATGAAACTTTCGACTACATCCTCAGGAGTTACACAAAAACACCCAAACGCAGGTCCAGAGTAAATTGCCGAAAACTCTTTACAAGAGAGATTTTGAGACGCATTATTGGGTTGCGGAATAGAAGAAATAAAGTTATTGTTGATCTCATTACAATCGATATCTTTAGGATCAAAATATTTTTTTGTTGACGATTTCCTTTATTTTTGTCCACAATTTGCGTCAGTTCAAGGAGAGATTTAACCGACTCTTGTACCAACTCACTTTTGCAGCACGAATAAGGAAAACAGTCGTATTGCACAAACGACGATATTCTTCAAAGTCATCACACAAGAAGTGGTCGTTCACCAGTTACTATAGTTGTATAAGCTACAAAATGGTGTTAAATTTTATTTTTAGTATGACGGTCAATTTCTTCACAAAAGTACTAACGGCCAATTTCTTCACAATAGTACTAAGCCGGCTAATATCCAGTCTAGCTAGACCTAAGTACTACTAGTACCGGATCTAAGTTCACAAAGGAGTATTAGGACATAGTACGTCTAAAACTGGTCTAATTGTGAAATTGTTTTTGCATTTGATATAAATTATTTTGATTTTAATTTAATATTTACAGATATTTTTAATTTTATTTCATGCGACCGCTTCGACGACTGATGGAATGTATGGAAGAAAAGCGACAAAATTGATTGCCATCGAAGCAGAATTCGAAGACCTGATGTGCTTGCAGTTTTATTAAGATGAATGTGCTGGTTGGTCACAAGGGCGGATCCAGACTTTCAGCCTTTCTTACACTGAAAAAATTTCTTTTATTTTTTTTTATTATTTTAGTGGAACCTATTGTGTAGGTGCATACATAAGTATGTATGTCTTTGGCTTCTAAGCGTTTAATCTATATGTAAATATGTCCTTAAAGTACGCAATAAATTTGTTGATAAAGCTTATAAGGCTTTGTGGAAATATGCAGGAATAGTTGAAAACCACCTAACAGAGGTGGTTTTCTACCATTGAAGACTTTTCTTAACTGGGTTAATTACATACTAGTTAAGACCATTTTAATTTAAAAAGCAGGTACTAATTTTGTATCAAACTATAAACATTTGTTAACCTAACTACCTCGGCAGAACGAAGCGAGCTGTGGCAGGGGCACTTACGAGCATTGAATCGGAGGCGGCTAAAATAGGATTGGCGGTTAATGAGGACAAGACGAAGTATATGCTGTCATTGAGAGAGGAATCTCAACATCGTCGACTCGGACAAAATATCACGATGGACAGATATAACTTCGAAGTTGTCGAGGAGTTTGTCTACCTGGGCTCCACTATTACATCGCAGAATGACATCAGTGCAGAGATCAAGCGAAGAATTACTCTTGCCAACCGCTGTTTCTTCGGTCTAAGAAGGCATTTAAGTAGTAAGGCCCTCTCTCAGAGAACCAAGGAGACTTTATACAAGACCCTAGTCATCCCGGTCCTGCTCTAGGGGTCAGAAGCATGGACACTGAAAGATTCGGATAAAAGTCTGCTAGGGTGCTTTGAGAGGAAGATTCTTCGTGTGATTTTCGGTCCGGTGTGTATTGATGAAGTATGGAGGAGGAGGATTCAACGACGAGCTATACGGGCTATACAGCGACGTTGACCTGGTCAAAAAGCTGAAAATACAGCGGCTGAGATGGCTGGGACACGTGGAGCGTATGGACAGCATCGCACCTGCCCGACGAGTTTTCGAATCCAACCCCAATGGTGTACGCAGCAAAGTCTGCTATTAAACCATGCTTAAGTGCAAAAGAGAAAACAAATTCGAAAAGATAAGACGGAAGAAAATCTGCCGTGTGTCGCGTGGGTAAAATATTCGTGCAACAAGAGAATTCGAAAAAGATCGAAGAAGTTGCATGGAACAACCCGTAACAGGTGGCGCACACAAGTGGAGAAGGACATCAAACAACTCGGTGTGCGCATACAGAGATTAAAATGAGTCGAGTAATGTTCATGAACATCGAATACTCACTCTAAAAAAGCGACTTCGCACAAACCCAGTCAACGCAACCAAGATGCTTACGAGTATCTTTGTTCATGAGCATGGTGCTCGTAAGTCAGCACACAAATCAAACGAGCGCAAACGAGTATAGGCTGCAACCGAGTTGAAGTGCGTTCGAATACAAACGATCAAGCTTCTTGTCCACGATCAATGTGATCAAACGTACTCGACTCATGAACATTGCTTGGCGTAGATGTGTATTCAGGGTTGGTGGCCGATGGTGATGGGTAAACTATTTTGTGTGGATGGTGGTTGGTTTTTGCGATGCCATTTGAATTTTTTTTTTTCAGAATAATGACTTAGCAGTGTGCATCACTGAGATATTTGGTATGTGCCTTGACCATAATTGAAATTAGATGGAGTTTTTTAACAATTTATTTAATTAAAAAATTAAGCGTAGGATTAACTAAAACAAAATAAAATAAAACGAAATTAATTAAAAGAAATCGAACAAAAACAAATAAAATAAAAAAAAAAAAACTAAATTAATTAAAAGAAATCGAACAAAAAGGAATAAAATAAAAAATAAATTAAGAAAATGTTAAAATTATTATTTTCTAATATTTTCATTTAGAGATATAGGATTAATCTTCAAATTGGAATTCGCCACCATTAAATTATTGACCGTTTCTGGGTTCAATCTGGTTCTTTTTAGAGTAATTATATTTCCCCCCCCCCCCCATACAAACAAAAAGAGGCAGGTATCCTTTTTTAAACTAATGTCCAAAAACCACAATATTCCAAAACTTTTCTATGTGTATATGTTATGTACATAATAACTAACATAAATGCACTTGTCGCGGATATTGATAATCATATGTTACAAAACTGTATTTTTTTCGATCTATTTCCTATCCATCCATTCATAAATTTTTTCTATACCTACTATGTATATACTTGTGGAATTTGTGACCTTTAAATCTTCTTAGTGATAGTAGCTAAATGTTTCAATTGACCTGAAGCCCATTTAGCTACTATCACTATGTATATAAACAAAAAGGAAACCAGTTTTTTTGACAAACCCAACCCATTTCTTTAAAAAAAAAACAAGTAGAAAAAAATATATACATACGTATACCTGACCTACATACGCCATACTAAAGTTTTGACGAATTGAAATCGTTCAGTCATAATACATAATAGCATATTTAACCTATGTTTATGTTTATTTGTGTAAAGGCGTTTTTTACATACCTACAAACAAAAGAACTAATCCTTTTTTAAAACAAATGCCCGAAAACCGCGTAGTTGCAAATTTGTTGCGAATTTAAACCACCGACCACCGGCCATAAAGCAATAAACAAATAAAAATAAATACCTTAAATCTACCTACCCTAGCACGAACAACTTGACGTCTGCCAGACAGATACGATAAAATAAGCTTCACAGCTTCTGGTGAAAATTTATTCATTTTTTGTAACTTTAGACACATTATTTTGTGAAATGCCTTCGAATAATCTAAGAGAACCAGAAACTTCACTCTATTATAGTCTAACGCTTTTCTTGTTTGTTCGATGACGTCAAGTAGTGCCGTCGTACTGCTGTGACCTGACCTGAAACCTGAAATTCTGGAAAAGAAAGGCCGTAAGCTGTTTCTGCATTAATTTTTCCAAAACTTTTGACAAAAAATGGGCACGACTGGATCGCACAAACTTGCTCTCGTAGCCAACAACTTGGACGTAGCTTAAAATTGACAATGTGCTTGTGCATATATGTATAGTGGTTCTACAACATTATGATATCATTAAAAAAATTTCAAAACATTTTAAAATATTAATTATTATACTATAAATTAATACAATTTTTTTTAATAGCTTAAATAGATAGAGCTTAAAAAAAGTATGCTATCTGATTTGCTTGATAAATATGAATTTATGAAAAAAAAAAAACAAAAATCATTAGAGCGGTTTTTTTTAAATAATTTTTTATATATAAAAATTCTTAAAAATTAGAAAAAAAAAATTTGGTAAGCCAACTTTTAGTATTTAATAAAATACAATTTTTCACAAAATTAAAAAAAAATCATTAACCCGTTTTCAAGATATTGAATTTTCAAAAAAAAAATTCAATATTTTTTTTTGGAAATCCAAAAATTATTTTTTGGAAAATTTTGATATGAAAATTGTTAAAATTGTAAAGGACTTCTTACATAAAAAATTTGGTTGAAATCGGTGTAGCGGTTAACGAGAAATTTGAAAACCAAAAAATCGGTTGTATGACAGGTACCGTTAACAACCGTAATAAAATTTTTTTTTTGTACCAAAATATTTGCTTTATTAATTTTAGTAGGTAGTAATTTTTTTTGAAAATCATTAGAGCCGTTTTTGAAATAAATCAATTTTTGTATATTTGTTGTATGACGGGTACCAATATTTTTTGAGTTAAAAAAAAAACTTCAATTTCCCCTCTAGGGAATCACATAAGAAGCTTAAGTCCAAAGTTTGAACAAAATTACTTTAGCCGTTAAGGCTGCAGGTCGAGGTTCAGACAGACAGACAGACAGAATTGCGAGACCCACTTTTTTCGAGTTTTCTATAATCGTAATGCTAGGGAAAATTATTATCTCGAATTTTTTTCTTACACGAATCCTAAACTTGCCCTATACTACGTATATCGCAAGTAAAAAGGAAGGATTGAGATGGGACGGAATTCAGTATTCGAACTGTTTTTAGGAATCGGAATAATCTTTGAGTTTGTGACGGAAAAATTCCTTTGGTTAGAATGCTGTTATAGATATAAGTAATATGCGGCAAAATAAGTGGTAGGATGGCTTTTAAGAACGTTGGATGTAAGTTATCAAAACCTACGGCATTCGATTTCAAGCAAATGAAACTTTCGACTACATCCTCAGGAGTTACACAAAAACACCCAAACGCAGGTCCAGAGTAAATTGCCGAAAACTCTTTACAAGAGAGATTTTGAGACGCATTATTGGGTTGCGGAATAGAAGAAATAAAGTTATTGTTGATCTCATTACAATCGATATCTTTAGGATCAAAATATTTTTTTGTTGACGATTTCCTTTATTTTTGTCCACAATTTGCGTCAGTTCAAGGAGAGATTTAACCGACTCTTGTACCAACTCACTTTTGCAGCACGAATAAGGAAAACAGTCGTATTGCACAAACGACGATATTCTTCAAAGTCATCACACAAGAAGTGGTCGTTCACCAGTTACTATAGTTGTATAAGCTACAAAATGGTGTTAAATTTTATTTTTAGTATGACGGTCAATTTCTTCACAAAAGTACTAACGGCCACCGGATCTAAGTTCACAAAGGAGTATTAGGACATAGTACGTCTAAAACTGGTCTAATTGTGAAATTGTTTTTGCATTTGATATAAATTATTTTGATTTTAATTTAATATTTACAGATATTTTTAATTTTATTTCATGCGACCGCTTCGACGACTGATGGAATGTATGGAAG
Organism: Melangyna quadrimaculata; assembly: GCA_949320155.1. Taxonomy (NCBI): domain Eukaryota; kingdom Metazoa; phylum Arthropoda; class Insecta; order Diptera; family Syrphidae; genus Melangyna; species Melangyna quadrimaculata. Next base: position 116,033,835 of record OX439485.1, read on the forward strand.
AAAAGCGACAAAATTGATTGCCATCGAAGCAGAATTCGAAGACCTGATGTGCTTGCAGTTTTATTAAGATGAATGTGCTGGTTGGTCACAAGGGCGGATCCAGACTTTCAGCCTTTCTTACACTGAAAAAATTTCTTTTATTTTTTTTTATTATTTTAGTGGAACCTATTGTGTAGGTGCATACATAAGTATGTATGTCTTTGGCTTCTAAGCGTTTAATCTATATGTAAATATGTCCTTAAAGTACACAATAAATTTGTTGATAAAGCTTATAAGGCTTTGTGGAAATATGCAGGAATAGTTGAAAACCACCTAACAGAGGTGGTTTTCTACCATTGAAGACTTTTCTTAACTGGGTTAATTACATACTAGTTAAGACCATTTTAATTTAAAAAGCAGGTACTAATTTTGTATCAAACTATAAACATTTGTTAACCTAACTACCTCGGCAGAACGAAGCGAGCTGTGGCAGGGGCACTTACGAGCATTGAATCGGAGGCGGCTAAAATAGGATTGGCGGTTAATGAGGACAAGACGAAGTATATGCTGTCATTGAGAGAGGAATCTCAACATCGTCGACTCGGACAAAATATAACGATGGACAGATATAACTTCGAAGTTGTCGAGGAGTTTGTCTACCTGGGCTCCACTATTACATCGCAGAATGACATCAGTGCAGAGATCAAGCGAAGAATTACTCTTGCCAACCGCTGTTTCTTCGGTCTAAGAAGGCATTTAAGTAGTAAGGCCCTCTCTCAGAGAACCAAGGAGACTTTATACAAGACCCTAGTCATCCCGGTCCTGCTCTAGGGGTCAGAAGCATGGACACTGAAAGATTCGGATAAAAGTCTGCTAGGGTGCTTTGAGAGGAAGATTCTTCGTGTGATTTTCGGTCCGGTGTGTATTGATGAAGTATGGAGGAGGAGGATTTTCAACGACGAGCTATACGGGCTATACAGCGACGTTGACCTGGTCAAAAAGCTGAAAATACAGCGGCTGAGATGGCTGGGACACGTGGAGCGTATGGACAGCATCGCACCTGCCCGACGAGTTTTCGAATCCAACCCCAATGGTGTACGCAGCAAAGTCTGCTATTAAACCATGCTTAAGTGCAAAAGAGAAAACAAATTCGAAAAGATAAGACGGAAGAAAATCTGCCGTGTGTCGCGTGGGTAAAATATTCGTGCAACAAGAGAATTCGAAAAAGATCGAAGAAGTTGCATGGAACAACCCGTAACAGGTGGCGCACACAAGTGGAGAAGGACATCAAACAACTCGGTGTGCGCATACAGAGATTAAAATGAGTCGAGTAATGTTCATGAACATCGAATACTCACTCTAAAAAAGCGACTTCGCACAAACCCAGTCAACGCAACCAAGATGCTTACGAGTATCTTTGTTCATGAGCATGGTGCTCGTAAGTCAGCACACAAATCAAACGAGCGCAAACGAGTATAGGCTGCAACCGAGTTGAAGTGCGTTCGAATACAAACGATCAAGCTTCTTGTCCACGATCAATGAGATCAAACGTACTCGACTCATGAACATTGCTTGGCGTAGATGTGTATTCAGGGTTGGTGGCCGATGGTGATGGGTAAACTATTTTGTGTGGATGGTGGTTGGTTTTTGCGATGCCATTTGAATTTTTTTTTCAGAATAATGACTTAGCAGTGTGCATCACTGAGATATTTGGTATGTGCCTTGACCATAATTGAAATTAGATGGAGTTTTTTAACAATTTATTTAATTAAAAAATTAAGCGTAGGATTAACTAAAACAAAATAAAATAAAACGAAATTAATTAAAAGAAATCGAACAAAAACAAATAAAATAAAAAAAAAAAACTAAATTAATTAAAAGAAATCGAACAAAAAGGAATAAAACAAAAAATAAATTAAGAAAATGTTAAAATTATTATTTTCTAATATTTTCATTTAGAGATATAGGATTAATCTTCAAATTGGAATTCGCCACCATTAAATTATTGACCGTTTCTGGGTTCAATCTGGTTCTTTTTAGAGTAATTATATTTCCCCCCCCCCCCATACAAACAAAAAGAGGCAGGTATCCTTTTTTAAACTAATGTCCAAAAACCACAATATTCCAAAACTTTTCTATGTGTATATGTTATGTACATAATAACTAACATAAATGCACTTGTCGCGGATATTGATAATCATATGTTACAAAACTGTATTTTTTTCGATCTATTTCCTATCCATCCATTCATAAATTTTTTCTATACCTACTATGTATATAAACAAAAAGGAAACCAGTTTTTTTGACAAACCCAACCCATTTCTTTAAAAAAAAAAACAAGTAGAAAAAAATATATACATACGTATACCTGACCTACATACGCCATACTAAAGTTTTGACGAATTGAAATCATTCAGTCATAATACATAATAGCATATTTAACCTATGTTTATGTTTATTTGTGTAAAGGCGTTTTTTACATACCTACAAACAAAAGAACTAATCCTTTTTTAAAACAAATGCCCGAAAACCGCGTAGTTGCAAATTTGTTGCGAATTTAAACCACCGGCCATAAAGCAACAAACAAATAAAAATAAATACCTTAAATCTACCTACCCTAGCACGAACAACTTGACGTCTGCCAGACAGATACGATAAAATAAGCTTCACAGCTTCTGGTGAAAATTTTTTCATTTTTTGTAACTTTAGACACATTATTTTGTGAAATGCCTTCGAATAATCTAAGAGAACCAGAAACTTCACTCTATTATAGTCTAACGCTTTTCTTGTTTGTTCGATGACGTCAAGTAGTGCCGTCGTACTGCTGTGACCTGACCTGAAACCTGAAATTCTGGAAAAGAAAGGCCGTAAGCTGTTTCTGCATTAATTTTTCCAAAACTTTTGACAAAAAATGGGCACGACTGGATCGCACAAACTTGCTCTCGTAGCCAACAACTTGGACGTAGCTTAAAATTGACAATGTGCTTGTGCATATATGTATAGTGGTTCTACAACATTATGATATCATTAAAAAAATTTCAAAACATTTTAAAATATTAATTATTATACTATAAATTAATACAATTTTTTTTAATAGCTTAAATAGATAGAGCTTAAAAAAAGTATGCTATCTGATTTGCTTGATAAATATGAATTTATAAAAAAAAAAAAACAAAAATCATTAGAGCGGTTTTTTTTAAATAATTTTTTATATATAAAAATTCTTAAAAATTAGAAAAAAAAAATTTGGTAAGCCAACTTTTAGTATTTAATAAAATACAATTTTTCACAAAATTAAAAAAAAAATCATTAACCCGTTTTCAAGATATTGAATTTTCAAAAAAAAAAATTCAATATTTTTTTTGGAAATCCAAAAATTATTTTTTGGAAAATTTTGATATAAAATTGTAAAGGACTTCTTACATAAAAAATTTGGTTGAAATCGGTGTAGCGGTTAACGAGAAATTTGAAAACCAAAAAATCGGTTGTATGACAGGTACCGTTAACAACCGTAATAAAATTTTTTTTTTGTACCAAAATATTTGCTTTATTAATTTTAGTAGGTAGTAATTTTTTTTGAAAATCATTAGAGCCGTTTTTGAAATAAATCAATTTTTGTATATTTGTTGTATGACGGGTACCAATATTTTTTGAGTTAAAAAAAAAACTTCAATTTCCCCTCTAGGGAATCACATAAGAAGCTTAAGTCCAAAGTTTGAACAAAATTACTTTAGCCGTTAAGGCTGCAGGTCGAGGTTCAGACAGACAGACAGACAGAATTGCGAGACCCACTTTTTTCGAGTTTTCTATAATCGTAATGCTAGGGAAAATTATTATCTCGAATTTTTTTCTTACACGAATCCTAAACTTGCCCTATACTACGTATATCGCAAGTAAAAAGGAAGGATTGAGATGGGACGGAATTCAGTATTCGAACTGTTTTTAGGAATCGGAATAATCTTTGAGTTTGTGACGGAAAAATTCCTTTGGTTAGAATGCTGTTATAGATATAAGTAATATGCGGCAAAATAAGTGGTAGGATGGCTTTTAAGAACGTTGGATGTAAGTTATCAAAACCTACGGCATTCGATTTCAAGCAAATGAAACTTTCGACTACATCCTCAGGAGTTACACAAAAACACCCAAACGCAGGTCCAGAGTAAATTGCCGAAAACTCTTTACAAGAGAGATTTTGAGACGCATTATTGGGTTGCGGAATAGAAGAAATAAAGTTATTGTTGATCTCATTACAATCGATATCTTTAGGATCAAAATATTTTTTTGTTGACGATTTCCTTTATTTTTGTCCACAATTTGCGTCAGTTCAAGGAGAGATTTAACCGACTCTTGTACCAACTCACTTTTGCAGCACGAATAAGGAAAACAGTCGTATTGCACAAACGACGATATTCTTCAAAGTCATCACACAAGAAGTGGTCGTTCACCAGTTACTATAGTTGTATAAGCTACAAAATGGTGTTAAATTTTATTTTTAGTATGACGGTCAATTTCTTCACAAAAGTACTAACGGCCAATTTCTTCACAATAGTACTAAGCCGGCTAATATCCAGTCTAGCTAGACCTAAGTACTACTAGTACCGGATCTAAGTTCACAAAGGAGTATTAGGACATAGTACGTCTAAAACTGGTCTAATTGTGAAATTGTTTTTGCATTTGATATAAATTATTTTGATTTTAATTTAATATTTACAGATATTTTTAATTTTATTTCATGCGACCGCTTCGACGACTGATGGAATGTATGGAAGAAAAGCGACAAAATTGATTGCCATCGAAGCAGAATTCGAAGACCTGATGTGCTTGCAGTTTTATTAAGATGAATGTGCTGGTTGGTCACAAGGGCGGATCCAGACTTTCAGCCTTTCTTACACTGAAAAAATTTCTTTTATTTTTTTTTTATTATTTTAGTGGAACCTATTGTGTAGGTGCATACATAAGTATGTATGTCTTTGGCTTCTAAGCGTTTAATCTATATGTAAATATGTCCTTAAAGTACACAATAAATTTGTTGATAAAGCTTATAAGGCTTTGTGGAAATATGCAGGAATAGTTGAAAACCACCTAACAGAGGTGGTTTTCTACCATTGAAGACTTTTCTTAACTGGGTTAATTACATACTAGTTAAGACCATTTTAATTTAAAAAGCAGGTACTAATTTTGTAAAAAACTATAAACATTTGTTAACCTAACTACCTCGGCAGAACGAAGCGAGCTGTGGCAGGGGCACTTACGAGCATTGAATCGGAGGCGGCTAAAATAGGATTGGCGGTTAATGAGGACAAGACGAAGTATATGCTGTCATTGAGAGAGGAATCTCAACATCGTCGACTCGGACAAAATATCACGATGGACAGATATAACTTCGAAGTTGTCGAGGAGTTTGTCTACCTGGGCTCCACTATTACATCGCAGAATGACATCAGTGCAGAGATCAAGCGAAGAATTACTCTTGCCAACCGCTGTTTCTTCGGTCTAAGAAGGCATTTAAGTAGTAAGGCCCTCTCTCAGAGAACCAAGGAGACTTTATACAAGACCCTAGTCATCCCGGTCCTGCTCTAGGGGTCAGAAGCATGGACACTGAAAGATTCGGATAAAAGTCTGCTAGGGTGCTTTGAGAGGAAGATTCTTCGTGTGATTTTCGGTCCGGTGTGTATTGATGAAGTATGGAGGAGGAGGATTTTCAACGACGAGCTATACGGGCTATACAGCGACGTTGACCTGGTCAAAAAGTTGAAAATACAGCGGCTGAGATGGCTGGGACACGTGGAGCGTATGGACAGCATCGCACCTGCCCGACGAGTTTTCGAATCCAACCCCAATGGTGTACGCAGCAAAGTCTGCTATTAAACCATGCTTAAGTGCAAAAGAGAAAACAAATTCGAAAAGATAAGACGGAAGAAAATCTGCCGTGTGTCGCGTGGGTAAAATATTCGTGCAACAAGAGAATTCGAAAAAGATCGAAGAAGTTGCATGGAACAACCCGTAACAGGTGGCGCACACAAGTGGAGAAGGACATCAAACAACTCGGTGTGCGCATACAGAGATTAAAATGAGTCGAGTAATGTTCATGAACATCGAATACTCACTCTAAAAAAGCGACTTCGCACAAACCCAGTCAACGCAACCAAGATGCTTACGAGTATCTTTGTTCATGAGCATGGTGCTCGTAAGTCAGCACACAAATCAAACGAGCGCAAACGAGTATAGGCTGCAACCGAGTTGAAGTGCGTTCGAATACAAACGATCAAGCTTCTTGTCCACGATCAATGTGATCAAACGTACTCGACTCATGAACATTGCTTGGCGTAGATGTGTATTCAGGGTTGGTGGCCGATGGTGATGGGTAAACTATTTTGTGTGGATGGTGGTTGGTTTTTGCGATGCCATTTGAATTTTTTTTTCAGAATAATGACTTAGCAGTGTGCATCACTGAGATATTTGGTATGTGCCTTGACCATAATTGAAATTAGATGGAGTTTTTTAACAATTTATTTAATTAAAAAATTAAGCGTAGGATTAACTAAAACAAAATAAAATAAAACGAAATTAATTAAAAGAAATCGAACAAAAACAAATAAAATAAAAAAAAAAAACTAAATTAATTAAAAGAAATCGAACAAAAAGGAATAAAACAAAAAATAAATTAAGAAAATGTTAAAATTATTATTTTCTAATATTTTCATTTAGAGATATAGGATTAATCTTCAAATTGGAATTCGCCACCATTAAATTATTGACCGTTTCTGGGTTCAATCTGGTTCTTTTTAGAGTAATTATATTTCCCCCCCCCCCCCCATACAAACAAAAAGAGGCAGGTATCCTTTTTTAAACTAATGTCCAAAAACCACAATATTCCAAAACTTTTCTATGTGTATATGTTATGTACATAATAACTAACATAAATGCACTTGTCGCGGATATTGATAATCATATGTTACAAAACTGTATTTTTTTCGATCTATTTCCTATCCATCCATTCATAAATTTTTTCTATACCTACTATGTATATAAACAAAAAGGAAACCAGTTTTTTTGACAAACCCAACCCATTTCTTTAAAAAAAAAAACAAGTAGAAAAAAATATATACATACGTATACCTGACCTACATACGCCATACTAAAGTTTTGACGAATTGAAATCATTCAGTCATAATACATAATAGCATATTTAACCTATGTTTATGTTTATTTGTGTAAAGGCGTTTTTTACATACCTACAAACAAAAGAACTAATCCTTTTTTAAAACAAATGCCCGAAAACCGCGTAGTTGCAAATTTGTTGCGAATTTAAACCACCGGCCATAAAGCAATAAACAAATAAAAATAAATACCTTAAATCTACCTACCCTAGCACGAACAACTTGACGTCTGCCAGACAGATACGATAAAATAAGCTTCACAGCTTCTGGTGAAAATTTTTTCATTTTTTGTAACTTTAGACACATTATTTTGTGAAATGCCTTCGAATAATCTAAGAGAACCAGAAACTTCACTCTATTATAGTCTAACGCTTTTCTTGTTTGTTCGATGACGTCAAGTAGTGCCGTCGTACTGCTGTGACCTGACCTGAAACCTGAAATTCTGGAAAAGAAAGGCCGTAAGCTGTTTCTGCATTAATTTTTCCAAAACTTTTGACAAAAAATGGGCACGACTGGATCGCACAAACTTGCTCTCGTAGCCAACAACTTGGACGTAGCTTAAAATTGACAATGTGCTTGTGCATATATGTATAGTGGTTCTACAACATTATGATATCATTAAAAAAATTTCAAAACATTTTAAAATATTAATTATTATACTATAAATTAATACAATTTTTTTTAATAGCTTAAATAGATAGAGCTTAAAAAAAGTATGCTATCTGATTTGCTTGATAAATATGAATTTATGAAAAAAAAAAAAACAAAAATCATTAGAGCGGTTTTTTTTAAATAATTTTTTATATATAAAAATTCTTAAAAATTAGAAAAAAAAAATTTGGTAAGCCAACTTTTAGTATTTAATAAAATACAATTTTTCACAAAATTAAAAAAAAAATCATTAACCCGTTTTCAAGATATTGAATTTTCAAAAAAAAAAAATTCAATATTTTTTTTGGAAATCCAAAAATTATTTTTTGGAAAATTTTGATATAAAATTGTAAAGGACTTCTTACATAAAAAATTTGGTTGAAATCGGTGTAGCGGTTAACGAGAAATTTGAAAACCAAAAAATCGGTTGTATGACAGGTACCGTTAACAACCGTAATAAAATTTTTTTTTTGTACCAAAATATTTGCTTTATTAATTTTAGTAGGTAGTAATTTTTTTTGAAAATCATTAGAGCCGTTTTTGAAATAAATCAATTTTTGTATATTTGTTGTATGACGGGTACCAATATTTTTTGAGTTAAAAAAAAAACTTCAATTTCCCCTCTAGGGAATCACATAAGAAGCTTAAGTCCAAAGTTTGAACAAAATTACTTTAGCCGTTAAGGCTGCAGGTCGAGGTTCAGACAGACAGACAGACAGAATTGCGAGACCCACTTTTTTCGAGTTTTCTATAATCGTAATGCTAGGGAAAATTATTATCTCGATTTTTTTTTTACACGAATCCTAAACTTGCCCTATACTACGTATATCGCAAGTAAAAAGGAAGGATTGAGATGGGACGGAATTCAGTATTCGAACTGTTTTTAGGAATCGGAATAATCTTTGAGTTTGTGACGGAAAAATTCCTTTGGTTAGAATGCTGTTATAGATATAAGTAATATGCGGCAAAATAAGTGGTAGGATGGCTTTTAAGAACGTTGGATGTAAGTTATCAAAACCTACGGCATTTGATTTCAAGCAAATGAAACTTTCGACTACATCCTCAGGAGTTACACAAAAACACCCAAACGCAGGTCCAGAGTAAATTGCCGAAAACTCTTTACAAGAGAGATTTTGAGACGCATTATTGGGTTGCGGAATAGAAGAAATAAAGTTATTGTTGATCTCATTACAATCGATATCTTTAGGATCAAAATATTTTTTTTTTGACGATTTCCTTTATTTTTGTCCACAATTTGCGTCCGTTCAAGGAGAGATTTAACCGACTCTTGTACCAACTCACTTTTGCAGCACGAATAAGGAAAACAGTCGTATTGCACAAACGACGATATTCTTCAAAGTCATCACACAAGAAGTGGTCGTTCACCAGTTACTATAGTTGTATAAGCTACAAAATGGTGTTAAATTTTATTTTTAGTATGACGGTCAATTTCTTCACAAAAGTACTAACGGCCAATTTCTTCACAATAGTACTAAGCCGGCTAATATCCAGTCTAGCTAGACCTAAGTACTACTAGTACCGGATCTAAGTTCACAAAGGAGTATTAGGACATAGTACGTCTAAAACTGGTCTAATTGTGAAATTGTTTTTGCATTTGATATAAATTATTTTGATTTTAATTTAATATTTACAGATATTTTTAATTTTATTTCATGCGACCGCTTCGACGACTGATGGAATGTATGGAAGAAAAGCGACAAAATTGATTGCCATCGAAGCAGAATTCGAAGACCTGATGTGCTTGCAGTTTTATTAAGATGAATGTGCTGGTTGGTCACAAGGGCGGATCCAGACTTTCAGCCTTTCTTACACTGAAAAAATTTCTTTTATTTTTTTTTATTATTTTAGTGGAACCTATTGTGTAGGTGCATACATAAGTATGTATGTCTTTGGCTTCTAAGCGTTTAATCTATATGTAAATATGTCCTTAAAGTACGCAATAAATTTGTTGATAAAGCTTATAAGGCTTTGTGGAAATATGCAGGAATAGTTGAAAACCACCTAACAGAGGTGGTTTTCTACCATTGAAGACTTTTCTTAACTGGGTTAATTACATACTAGTTAAGACCATTTTAATTTAAAAAGCAGGTACTAATTTTGTATCAAATTATAAACATTTGTTAACCTAACTACCTCGGCAGAACGAAGCGAGCTGTGGCAGGGGCACTTACGAGCATTGAATCGGAGGCGGCTAAAATAGGATTGGCGGTTAATGAGGACAAGACGAAGTATATGCTGTCATTGAGAGAGGAATCTCAACATCGTCGACTCGGACAAAATATCACGATGGACAGATATAACTTCGAAGTTGTCGAGGAGTTTGTCTACCTGGGCTCCACTATTACATCGCAGAATGACATCAGTGCAGAGATCAAGCGAAGAATTACTCTTGCCAACCGCTGTTTCTTCGGTCTAAGAAGGCATTTAAGTAGTAAGGCCCTCTCTCAGAGAACCAAGGAGACTTTATACAAGACCCTAGTCATCCCGGTCCTGCTCTAGGGGTCAGAAGCATGGACACTGAAAGATTCGGATAAAAGTCTGCTAGGGTGCTTTGAGAGGAAGATTCTTCGTGTGATTTTCGGTCCGGTGTGTATTGATGAAGTATGGAGGAGGAGGATTCAACGACGAGCTATACGGGCTATACAGCGACGTTGACCTGGTCAAAAAGCTGAAAATACAGCGGCTGAGATGGCTGGGACACGTGGAGCGTATGGACAGCATCGCACCTGCCCGACGAGTTTTCGAATCCAACCCCAATGGTGTATGCAGCAAAGTCTGCTATTAAACCATGCTTAAGTGCAAAAGAGAAAACAAATTCGAAAAGATAAGACGGAAGAAAATCTGCCGTGTGTCGCGTGGGTAAAACAAGTGGAGAAGGACATCAAACAACTCGGTGTGCGCATACAGAGATTAAAATGAGTCGAGTAATGTTCATGAACATCGAATACTCACTCTAAAAAAGCGACTTCGCACAAACCCAGTCAACGCAACCAAGATGCTTACGAGTATCTTTGTTCATGAGCATGGTGCTCGTAAGTCAGCACACAAATCAAACGAGCGCAAACGAGTATAGGCTGCAACCGAGTTGAAGTGCGTTCGAATACAAACGATCAAGCTTCTTGTCCACGATCAATGTGATCAAACGTACTCGACTCATGAACATTGCTTGGCGTAGATGTGTATTCAGGGTTGGTGGCCGATGGTGATGGGTAAACTATTTTGTGTGGATGGTGGTTGGTTTTTGCGATGCCATTTGAATTTTTTTTTTCAGAATAATGACTGAGCAGTGTGCATCACTGAGATATTTGGTATGTGCCTTGACCATAATTGAAATTAGATGGAGTTTTTTAACAATTTATTTAATTAAAAAATTAAGCGTAGGATTAACTAAAACAAAATAAAATAAAACGAAATTAATTAAAAGAAATCGAACAAAAACAAATAAAATAAAAAAAAAAAAAAAACTAAATTAATTAAAAGAAATCGAACAAAAAGGAATAAAATAAAAAATAAATTAAGAAAATGTTAAAATTATTATTTTCTAATATTTTCATTTAGAGATATAGGATTAATCTTCAAATTGGAATTCGCCACCATTAAATTATTGACCGTTTATGGGTTCAATCTGGTTCTTTTTGGAGTAATTATATTTCCCCCCCCCCCCCATACAAACAAAAAGAGGCAGGTATCCTTTTTTAAACTAATGTCCAAAAACCACAATATTCCAAAACTTTTCTGTGTATATGTTATGTACATAATAACTAACATAAATGCACTTGTCGCGGATATTGATAATCATATGTTACAAAACTGTATTTTTTTCGATCTATTTCCTATCCATCCATTCATAAATTTTTTCTATACCTACTATGTATATAAACAAAAAGGAAACCAGTTTTTTTGACAAACCCAACCCATTTCTTTAAAAAAAAACAAGTAGAAAAAAATATATACATACGTATACCTGACCTACATACGCCATACTAAAGTTTTGACGAATTGAAATCATTCAGTCATAATACATAATAGCATATTTAACCTATGTTTATGTTTATTTGTGTAAAGGCGTTTTTTACATACCTACAAACAAAAGAACTAATCCTTTTTAAAACAAATGCTCGAAAACCGCGTAGTTGCAAATTTGTTGCGAATTTAAACCACCGACCACCGGCCATAAAGCAATAAACAAATAAAAATAAATACCTTAAATCTACCTACCCTAGCACGAACAACGACAACAACCGATCCACGACCATCCACCGAATTATACTTGAACTTGGTTGTCCATGAATCGTGATGTTCACGATCATCCACTTTCTTTCAAGTATACTCACTTGGTTTCGAGTATTATGCCTAAAACAGATGTGCAGCTTTTTCCATGCAGCGAAATTAAATTACACAGGTTCTTATGGGAGCCGATTCACTCAAAGTCTGCATGCAGCGCAGCGCTGCACGATGTCTCTATTTCTAAATTTGATGCCTAGTTTCATTGCAGCTACAACTGAAAAACGAAAATTTCTAAATAATTGCTATTTGGCACTATTCATATTGACATCACCTGCCATTCTTTCTAAAATTTGTCTGTGTTGGTGATTTTTGTTTAAGAATCCATGAAGCCGGCGTTGCCACCCTACCATCGTGCAACGAAGAAAATCTCATTCTAACACTTTTGTGTGACATCGGCAACGCTGTGCTTTCATGTATTTGTTTGACATAACTATGCATCATGAATGTCAGAAACTATGCACATGTGTTTCGTGTGCAGCTCTGCATGCAGAGATGAGTGCAGACTCGCTGCACATCTCTTTTAGCCATTAGGAAGTTGTTGCAGCTGCTCATGATGAATTTTGGTTTGTGTATGGAAGTTCATGAACTCGATCAACTTGCTTGCATTGACTTGTGAGTATTTTTACTCGTGCACAAAATGACTTACGAGTATAGAGAGATAGCGATCGAGTATGAACGATCATATAGACAAAAATGGAAATGTTCGAACTGATCGAACATGCTCATTTTAATCTCTGTGCGCAACTGGAAGCGGCTGGCTAGGGACAGAGCTGGCTAGAGAGGCTTGTCGGTTGAGGCCGAAGCCCATCCTGGGCTGTGAGCGCCATCTAAAGTAAAGTAAGTAACCTAGCTACAACTAGTGTAACCCTTTATCCCTACCCCCAGTTAATTATTGTCAAACAGACCCAAAAATGAACAGTTTGGGAAAACAAATACAGTTTGAGGAGTACGCAAGAAGACAGCAGACTAACACAAAAAATTTATGATGGTGTATCGAATAAAAAACAAACATAGGTATATACATTATTTATTTATAATTTTATTGCAAGGACGAAAGTGAACAGACGGTGATCTTTTAAAATCAACATCGACAGTATAAGATGCTTCTTTTATATATTTTTGGAAATCACTTTTGTAGACATTTTAGAATGCCATGCGACTAATTGATAGGTGCTAAAAGATAAAAGGTACTTTCGTCGGTATTAAATTTATCACAAACCGCTAACGATAAAGTGGGCTTTATTACGACTATAATTTTCAAAATACTGATTTTGATTTTAGAATCTACTAAAATCTTTTAAAAGTGTACTTTATGTGACTATAATTTTGCGCCATAGTTTTTAAAGTGTTTTAAAAGGTTTTGTAAATATGAGCAAAGATACATATAAATAAATATGAATAACACAATAAAAGACTACCATTACAAAATGAATAACCACTTAGATGAGTCTTTGGATGAGTTTTTATAGCTCTGCATGACTCTGCATGGTTAGTGATAAAATCACGCAGCCTAACTAGCCAATATTTGAGCCTTGATGTTGAACGTTGGGCGTTTGGTTACTACCCAACCAAATATTTATGTTCTAAAAATACTGAGAACAGTTAAGCATAGAACATGCGACTCAAGAGGGGGGTCATGAGCACAACAAATCTAGCTTTTGCTCCTAATTTAAACAAACTCATACTCCTACAGGAAAACAAAAGTTGAATCCCCCAGGGGGGGGCATGACCCTATGACCCCCCCTTAGATCCGCGCTTGGTTGGTCAGCAGTCCTTCGGCTTAATACTTTTTACAATTGATCCTTGTGATCCTTTGTCTGTCCAGACGTAGTGAGTAGTGGCAGATTTACCAAAAAAGTGCATAAACTGCTCAAAAATAAGATGCTTAATATCCCAATGTGTACAATGTGCCGTTTACTTTTTGAGCATAAATATGTAAACATACATTATGAACATACATATCGTCGCCCTAAAAGAAAACCTGCATTACTCAAAAAACTTTATTTTTCAGAAAACGAGTTTCAAATTTTTTAGTCATACGATTTGTCATTATATTCTGCCCTATTATGAGTTCCGCGTGAAAGAAAATCCGCCGGAAAAATAACATTTCACTCTTCCTTTATTGTGAGTTTCGGACGAAAAATGTTCCCTGTTCGTAAAAATTCCCTTATTGGCACTATTGACAGTATTGACAACAACAACACAACAAGATTTCCATTTAATTTTTGGTGGCGAACGAGGCCACACTTGTTGTAAATTGGAGGGTGAAACTCGCAATAGCTTTTAAAAATCCGGGTGAACAAAACATTTTCAGGCGAAATGTTTTCCGGGTGAAACTCACAATAGTGCTGAGTATTTTTTTTTTTTTAATTTTTAAATTTTTTTTAACATTATGTTAGCTACTTCGATATTTTATTTATTGGAATTCAACAAAATAAATTAAACAATGTTTAACTAAGGTGCAAAAATAAAAGATTTCCCAAACCCGCTCCTTATTTATGTCTGTCAAGTAAGCATTAAAAAATAAAAAAATAAATCGGGTGGCACAACGGCTCATGAAGAACCAGGGCCTAGTGACTAACAACTCGCAACCATTCCTGTGTGCGCCTTTCGACAGGAATGGAAGGGACCTACAATTGTATGCCGAATCCGAACGGCTAGACGAGAAGCACTTATTCGTGACAAGTGATACTCTTGGAGGCTTTGTCAATTCCTCGCAAGAGGCAGTAGCCGTGAAAAAAAACTTTTTATTTTTTTAGGTGGACGAGGCTGGGAAGCGATATCAGACCTCCAGCGTGACAGTCGAACGCACTAACCATTACGCTACGGGCTACTACCAAGTTAGCATTACCACTTCAAAATTTCAGGAATCTAATTATTGGATTAATTGTCGTGAATTTGTCGTAAATTTGTCGTGAAAGAAAAAAATTTATCCGACCTTTTTTTAAAAAAACAACCCAACGTCAAAAAAAATTCTAAAAAAAAAAAGATGCCAATAATTGCCGTGAATTTGTCGTAAATTTGTCGTGAAACAAAAAATTTTGTACCACTTGTATTTTCTGAGAAAAAATAAAAAAACCCCTAACCCTTTAAAATCACATTTTTTCAATAAAATAGCACTACCATACCAAAACTTTTTTCCTAGAAGATTTACAAAAAAAATGTATCCAAATAATTGTCGTAAGATGTCCTTAGATAAGTAACGTACTCAAATAATTTGTCGTGCCCTTTTTTCCAAAAAAAAAATCACCTTTTTATGACTAAACCGCCAAAAATCGCATTTTTTCATAAAATCTAGCACTACCATACCAAAACTTTTTTCCTAGAAAATTTTACGAAAAAAAATGTATTCAAACAATTGTCGTAAGACTTCCTTAGATAAGTTACATACTCAAATAATTTGTCGTGCCCTTTTTTCTCAAAAAAATCAACTTTTTATGACTAAACCCCCTAAAATCAAAATAAATAAATAAAAAAAAAAAACAAATAGAAAACCAAAATTGTTTTCCTAAAACATTTAAAAAAAAAAAATTTATCCAAACAATTGTCGTAAGACGTCCTTAGATAATTTAGCTCAACTCTACCATACCAAAACTTTTTTCCTAGAAGATTTAAAAAAAAAAATGTAACCAAACAGTTGTCGTAAAACGTCCTTAAATAAGTTACGTACTCAAATAATTTGTCGTGCCCTTTTTTAAAAAAAAAATCACCTTTTTATGACTAAACCGTTTAAAATCGCATTTTTTCATAAAATCTAGCACTACCATACCAACTTTTTTCCTAGAAGATTTTTTTTTTTTTTAATTTATCTAAACAATTGTCGAAAGACGTCCTTAGATAAGTAACGTATTCAAATAATTTGTCATGCCCTTTTTTCTCAAAAAAAAATCACCTTCTTATGACTAAACCTCCTAATATCGCATTTTTTCATAAAATCTAGCACTATCATACCAAAACTTTTTTCCTAGAAGATTTAAAAAAAAAAATTATATAAACAATTGTCGCAAGACGTCCTTAGATAAGTTACCTACTCTTTTAATTTGTCGTGCCTTTTTTTCTCAAAAAAATCACCTTTTTATGAATAAACCACCTAAAATCGCAATTTTTAACCAAAATCTAGCACTATTCTAGCACTACCTAGAAGATTTAAAAAAAAAAATGTATCCAAACAATTCTCGTAAGACGTCCTTAGATAAATAACGTACTCAAATAATTTGTCGTGCCCTTTTTTCTCAAAAAAAAAATCACCTTTTTATGACTAAGCCCCCTAAAATGGCAAAAGGCAATTTTAGGGGGTTTAGTCATAAAAAGGTGATTTTTTTTTTGAGAAAAAAAGGGCACGACAAATTATTTGAGTACGTGACTTATCTAAGGACGTCTAACGACAATTGTTTGGATAACTTTTTTTTTTAAATCTTCTAGGAAAAAAGTTTTGGTATGGTAGTGCTAGAATA
This sequence comes from Melangyna quadrimaculata, assembly GCA_949320155.1. Lineage (NCBI taxonomy): Eukaryota > Metazoa > Arthropoda > Insecta > Diptera > Syrphidae > Melangyna > Melangyna quadrimaculata. Next base: position 116,050,387 of record OX439485.1, read on the forward strand.
GTGCTAGATTTTATGAAAAAATGCGATTTTAGGGGGTTTAGTCATAAAAAGGTGATTTTTTTTGAGAAAAAAGGGCACGACAAATTATTTGAGTACGTAACTTGTCTAAGGGTAGTAGCCCGTAGCGTAATGGTTAGTGCGTTCGACTGTCACGCTGGAGGTCTGGGTATGCTTCCCAGCCTCGTCCACCTAAAAACTAAAAAGTTTTTTTTTCAGGGCTACTGCCTCTTGCGAGGAATTGACAAATCCTCCAAGAATATCACTTGCCACGAATAACTGCTTCTCGTCTAGCCGTTCGGATTCGGCATAAAATTGTAGGTCATGAGCCGTTGTGCCCTATTTATTTTTTTTTTAACTTATCTAAGGACGTCTTACGACAATTGTTTGGATACATTTTTTCTCAAAAAATCTTCTAGGAAAAAAGTTTTGGTATGGTAGTGCTAGAATAGTGCTAGATTTTGTGAAGAAATGCGGTTTAGTCATAAAAAGGTTATTTTTTTTTTTTTTTTGAGAAAAAAAGGGCACATCAAATTATTAGAGTACGAGTGTTTGGATACATTTTTTTTTTTTTTTTAATCTTTTGGGAAAAAAGTATGCTAGTGCTAGATTTATGGAAAAAAATGCGATTTTAGAGGGTTAGGGGTTTTTTTATTTTTTCTTAGAAAATATAAGTGATACAAAATTTTTTGTTTCACGACAAATGTACGACAAATTCACGACAATTATTGGCATCTTTTTTTTTGAGGGTGGGTATTGCTAACTTGACTGTCAAGTAAGCATTACCCAGAGTTAATGTTTAAGAAATAGGCGCGACAAATTTGTTTCTTTCACGACAAATTTACGACAAATTCACGACAATTAATCCAATTATTAGATTCTTAAAATTTTGAAGTGGTAATTCTAACTTGACTGACATTATAAAATGAAGTTTCAAGAAGCATGGATCGTGAAATCCCGAAAGAATAGTTTAAGGAATTCCAGAGTTCTATTGGCCTTTTTTAAAATGAAATCATAGTGGTCAGTGAACACAAGTTTTGGGTCAAGGATAATCCCCAAGTCAGAAAAAACAGTTAGTCTAGTAAAAGGACTTGTGTCAAACATGTAGTCATACGTAATTATTATCTTTTTGCGTGTAAAACTCATTTTTTACATTTGTCTAGATTTAAAAATAAGCGGTTTTTATTGCACCATTATGAAGATCTCCTTGCAGCTGTAGACAGTCATTGATAGAGGATATTTTTTTGAAAATATGTATGTCGTCGGCATAAACAGAACAAAGGAATTTTTAATGATTGAGTTCACATCATTTATGTATAAAGTGAATAACAAGGGACCTAAATGGCTTCCTTGTGGAACACCGGAATTTACCTAAATTGCTGGGAAGGCTCATTACGGAAAATAACAGCATTACTTCTATTAGATGATTAAGAAGTGATCCACATTAAAAAAACATTCACTGAAACCCAAGGCCTTTAGTTTAATTAAGAGAGTTTTGTGACATAATTTGTCAAAAGCCTTGCTAAAGTCAGTAAACACACAGTTAGTCTACGAAAGTTAGGAAATTGAATATGGGCAACCGGGGACAAATTAATTCATGAAATTTTATTGCTGGTATCGACGCGGAATTTTATCCTCAACAACATATCCAAAGTCCTCCAAAAACCCTGAATTGACTTTTTGTGCGGTAGTTTGTCAAGCTGAAAAAATTGTTGTAATACAATCTAATCATATGACACATGTTCTTAGGGTGCTTTTTTAAAGAGACCAAAACTGAAAAGATACATGTATCCTGTGGAAAGTTAATGTCATTTTTATGGAATGATCACTTTTTTTAAAGTACAACAAGCAATATATTACCCAAAACTATTTTAAAATAATGGGATATAAATGAAATTTATTATAAATGTTTGATTTGGCATGCTTACTAAGAATCAAAAGAGTCCCCAAAAATGTCTTTGGTTAAAGGGTGTTTTTTTTGACGGAGAGATGCAAGTGAGTGATTATTACCATAACATCCATGAACCAATTCTGACAATTACGAACTTTGCTAAAAATATTGAATTTATATTGGCACACTAGAATCAAAAGAGTCCGTACAAATATCTAAGGTCCAAGTGTCTTTTTTGGGGGTGTAATGTTTGACCTGCTTAACGGAAAAAACAGTAATTTCTGTTTCAAAATTAATCAAAGTTTTTTTAGGGTGCTTGTATCGTATTGGTTTTTCTTTTATTAGATTCGGCGTTAAAAAATACCTTTAAATCATATATCATATGTACTATCTCGATTACACGCAAATACAATTTTTCGTTAGAGCTAACATTTTGCTCTGTATAGGGCAGCTCAAACATAAGCTCTCTAAAAAAACTCTTTGGATGAAGTAATTTTAATGGACTCTTTTGATACTTCGAAACCATGAAATATTTAATATTTCTAGCAAATTTCATCAGTGTCAAAACTTATTCATAGATGTTATGGCAATAATGACGCACTAACATCTCGCCTTCAGAAAAAATACCCTTTCACAACAGATGTTTTTGGGGACTCTTTTGATTCTTAGTAAACATGCCAAATGAAACATTTATACCAAATTTTATTTAAATCCCATTATTTTAAAATGGTTTTGGGTAATATATTACTTGTTGTACTTTAAAAAAGGTGATAATTCCATAAATTTGACATTAACTTTCCACAGGATACATGTATCTTTTCAGTTTTGGTCTCTTTAGAATCAGCGTTGAAAAGCACCCTGAAAACATGTGTCATATGATTAGATCGTATTACAACAAATTTTTCAGCTTGACAAACAAAATTAAACGATAAGACGTTACAGATAAGTATAATACACTCAAACATTTTCGGAATTACAGAAAGTTTAGCAATTGGGCGGTAGTTGGAAATATCATTTTTTGGTCCCTTTTTGTAAATCGGTGTTATAAAATCACTTTTCCACATGGCGGGAAAGACTGAGTTCTTCTTAAGAGATTCATTAAATAACAAACAAAGAGGGTAAGATAATTTAGTACAGTAACTATATTGTCACACAATTATAATACCCCACTAAGCTTCCCACACAATTAATTTTACTTCTAAAGAATTGTCTCCAATTCTTTAAAAAACAAACATCTCAAATTCAATTTCAATTTCCGAAGAATTGTCTTCAACTATTCTTCGATAAATAGAACTCTCAAATTTTATTCTAGAGAATCGTCTTCGCCAATTCCCTATCTTCAAAGATACACATAGTGCAGCTGCAAGAATGCAATTCTTAGAAATTCTAAAGAATTGTATCCTATGCTTTAAAAGTCAAATCATTAAAAACAAACATCTCAAATTCAATTTCATTTTTCCGAAGAATTGTCTTCAACTATTCTTCGACAAATAAAACTCTCAAATTTAATTCTAGAGAATTGTCTTCGCCAATTCTCTATCTTTGAAGATACACATAGTGCACTTGCAAGAATGCAATTCTAAGAAATACATTCACATTAATTTAAGACTATTTAAGCTTTAGACAATTTCATAATAGATTCAGATTGTATCATTATCTCAAACGGGTCGAACGCTGAAGTTCGGTCTGAAATAAAATAATAAAACTTACATCAACGTGTTATATTATCATTGGCGCAGTCGGTACTCGTTCTCGTACTCTTAAAGGCGACGAGTTGATTTAAAAAACTTTTATGAAGAAAATTCATTAAAAGTAAAACTTTTGAAAACCGTGAACTGATCTGTCGTGGACGCTAAAGGCGACGGGTTAATTAAAAAAAAAAAAAAAAAAACTTTTATTGGGAAAATTCATCTTCTTATTATAAAATTCATTAAAATTAAAAATTTTTTGAAAACATGAACTGTTCTGTCGTGGACGCTAAAAGCAGCGGGTTGATTTAAAAAAAAAAAAACTTTTATGAAGAAAATTCAATAAATTTAAAAATTTTTGACAACCGTGAACTGATCTGTCGTGGACGCTAAAGGCGACGGTTCGACTTAAAAAGATAAAAACCTTTTATGAAGAAAATTGTTTCAAATTAAAAATTTTTAAAACCGTGAACTGATCATCATCTAACAAAAAAAAAACTGATGTGGGAAGAGCTACACCGAAGGAACCTTATAAACAAATTAGACAAGGAGGACACAATAGATTTTTATTCAACACCTGAAGAAAATCACCATAGGAAGAAAATTCAAATATCTTACTATCAAGAAGAAAATTCACCTGAAAGATAAGTTTACATTACAACTAATATTTTATTTTTTCTATAAAATTAAATTTTCTGTTATTTAATTTATACAATTTTTTAATTCTATCAAAAAAGAGGAATCAAAAAAAAAAAATATTAAACAAATTAATAATAATATCAGTATTGTAACAAGCACTTCCGAAAAGAATTAAAATATTGCAATATTACCTTTAAACCTTAAATAAAACAAAATTCTAGCAGTCCGTGTGCTCATCATTTGTATATTTTCTGTATACGTAAAATTTTCATTAAATCTGTTTTCGTTCTATTTCAACAAAATGGAACAACGAGAAATAAATGCAAGATTTAAATGTTAGTAATACTCTAAGTCGAATGACACCATTTGACGGCAATAGGGATGCTTTAGCGAATTTCATCAGCCAGGTAGAAATTTTGTTACCAATTTTTAATACCTTCGACAATACTCACAAGCAATTAATAATGTCAACCATTAAAGACAAAATAATTGGTATCGCGAGAAAAACCCTAACTTGGGGCCCTATTATGACTCGCGAATCGAACGTTCGACTCAAGTCGAACGTTTTTAAAATCACTTATGTCGTGGTTTTAAGAAAATCAAACAACGGCTTTCGAATAGAGCAACATCTCAATTCAACACATTTTTGACATTTTAGCTGAAAAGATCTATGTGAGCCGTAAACGGTAAAGCCAAAAGTCAGATTCGCCAAATATTTCTTGCGACTCGCGATTCATAATAGGTGCCTTGTTCTGATCAAAACTCATGGGGAAAAAGAAACGGTCGATGAAATTATAGATAAAATAAGGGCTTGTCGGTGCGAAACAACTATAGATAATTTTTATAAAAAATTAAATGATCTGCTTTGTACATTAAACTGTGCTCATTTGATAGGACAAAATTTAAGAAACGAGGTTGCAAGCAATCTAAGAATTGCTCTTCATACCTTTCAATACGGATTACCAGAACCTAGTGTAATTGTTATTAGAAACCCTTCAAATTTACAAGACGCATATGAAATCATTAGAACAAACGGTTATTTGAATTACACCCATAAAAAAAATATAATTGAAAACAATTTTTCACCAACTAACTACTATTAACCTGGGAAACAAAATCAAAATACGAATCCATTTTAAAAAAACGAATACAGGCAGAACAAGAATTTTGTGAACCAACAAAATTCAAACCAATATAACCAGAATTCTTATAGCTTCGAAAATTCAAGACAAACGAAGCAAAACTCAAATAATTCAAGGAATAATTTTAGAAATAGACAGCATCATCAAACTAATACTAACTCAGGAACTTCACGAAATACACAAAATATGGGTTATAACTCACAGAATGTTAGTAATTCTCATCCTGAACCGATGGATATATCAGTAAATGAGGAGGAAAATCAACCAAATTTTCATATATCAGGCCTAAACAACTATTCATATAGTGATTGACACTCCAGTTAGAGAACTTAGGTTTATTATAGACTCAGGTGCTGAATTTAGTATTATAAACTCTTATAGTTGGAATCCAAAATGGAAAATAAATGACGTTACGCGTACGTTAAAAGTTTTAAATCGAAATGTACAAACAAGTGTCCAGTATAGATTTCCTCTATTTAAAGAATTCAAAAGACAAAACTTTTTAATAAATTTTTTAGAATTCAGTTTTCATGAACTTTTCGATGGCATTATAGGAAACAACATTTTAGTTCCCTTAGAAGCCGTTATAGATTACAAAAATAGATCGCTTATCACAAAAGAATCTAATATCCCAATATTTTTAAATACAGATAAAGAATCTTATTTGGAAAATTTTCTAACAAATTATTCTTTAGAATTACTAAGCAATGAAGAGCACAAGCATTTTAATGACACTTTTGCCTCTCACCTTGATTCTAAAGACACATCCAAACTGAAAACTTTAATTAATTCATTTAAAGATCTATTTTTTAAAGAGGGTGATACTTTGACATGTACAAATCTAACTAAACATAGGATTATACTGAAAAACGAATCACCAGTCTATAGCAAATTGTATAGATATCCTGAGGCGTTTCGCGAAGAAGTAGACAAACAAGTCGAAGAAATGCTTCATCAAGGAATCATAAAACATAGCAACAGTCCGTTCAACTCTCCACTTTGGGTAGTGCCAACAAAAAGTGGTGATGGCAATAAAAAATGGCGGTTAGTCATCGATTACCGTAAATTAAATGAACAAACTATAGACGACAAATTCCCTCTTCCTAACATGGAAGAACTTTTCGACAAATTGGGTAAATGTAACTATCTTACCACTTTGGATCTTGTAAAAGGATTCCACCAAATACAAGTAGATCCAAGAGACCAGGCAAAAACTGCGTTCTCAAATAGACATGGGCATTTTGAATTTACAAGAATGCCGTTTGGGCTAAAAAATGCACCAGCCACTTTCCAGCGGCTAGTTAATGAAGTCCTTAAGGAATTCATTAATAAAATATGCGTCGTTTATTTGGACGACAAATTAATATTCTCGACTAGTTTCGAGGAGCATCTACTTTTCGTTAAGAAAGTTTTGAATAAATTAAGGGAGTCCAATTTAAAAATCCAAACTGGAAAATGTAGCTTTGCCGATCTGTCTACAAAATTTTTAGGACACATTATAACAGATAATGGGACAAAGCCAGACAGCGACAAAATAAAAGCTGTTAGTGAAATGAAAATTCCCTCTAATACCAAAGAGATAAAACAATTTCTAGGTATCAGTGGTTACTATAGGAAATTCGTCAAGGACTACGCAAAAGTAGCCATAGGATATGGTTAAGTATTTGCAAAAAAATGCGAAAATCAATTTAAAAGATAAGGAATATACATATTGCAGCCTTTGAAAAACTTAAGCACTTACTAATAAGTGCTCCCATTTTAAAAGCACCTGATTTTACGAAATCATTCTCTATCTATGAAGATACACATAGTGCACTTGCAAGAATGCAACTCTAAGAAATACATTCACATTCATTTTAGACTATTTAAGCTTTAGACAATTTCATAATAGATTCAGATTGTATCATTTTCTCAAACGGGTCGAATGGTGAAGTTCGGTCTGAAATAAAATAATAAAACTTACATCAACGTGTTTTGTTATCATTATATACTTTCACGTATGCGTCAAATCTGGTATTTCTGACAACTTTAATGAAAAAGAAAAATCAAGAATGGGTTTCTGGGCTTAAGATAAGCTATAGGAGAATATTGTGGGTGTTACCATTGTTTTTCAATAGTGTTGTTTCTACCATAAGTAATTTTTTTAGATAATTGCCCCTCTTATCTTAACGGGGGTATATAGGCCCCCCTTCCGGTATGATTGTTCTATTCTTTTGGCCCAACGTACACGCTCCAGTGCTTTAATGCATTTATGTTAACCATTCTTTATTTTCCATTGTACTGTTTGATAACACTACTTTTTGTTTTAAATTTTGTATCGCTAAATTTTTAATTGCTGTATTTTGCAAACCATTGCGTCTAGAGAGTTGGCTTTGGTCTCAAATTGAAGCAAATTAAGTTATTTTGAATTCGTAGAACAATGCTTTTATTTAAAATTAATTATTTGGGACCAAAATTACCAATAACTAAAAAAAGCGCGAAAAAATCGCGGTTTTTCTGATTTTTAACCATAAAGCTGTCGCCGCTCGAGGTCGAAAACTTAGGTTATTTACAAGGCCAATATCCTGAACAACTCAGCAAAAAATCAGAAATACCAGATTTGACGCTAACGGTGCCTTCCATACAAACGACAAGGTTACTGGACTAAATTGGGATACACATTTTTTTAAAACACATGACGGTACACCATCAGGACCAGGGCTAAAGCAGTTTTCAAGCTCATAGATTTTTTGGAATATTGAATCTTCATGAATAGTAAAATTTAACATATTAATGTGCGAATAATTTTGTTGCGGACAAGAATTTTCTATGGGCTCATAGTCGCTGCTGATCAAATATGCGTATTTGAAAAAGGTTTCACAAAGGCACAATAAACCACGGAGGAGGAAATGTTTTGGCCTGGGGATGTTTTTCTAGTCAGAAAATCGGCCCAACTCATAAAATAGATGGTATAATGGATCGTCTTGTGTATGATGACGTCCTTCAAAACATCATGCTGCCACACGCAGAATTATAAATGCCCTTCAAATGGACATCCTAATATAACATCGATCCAAAACATACCGCTAAATTAGTGCAAAATTGGTTTTTGGAAAATAAAATCAACGTTTTGAAGTGGCCGGCACAGTCACCTGAGCTCATCCCCATAAAAAAAAACCTATTGGAGATTGAAGATCGCCAGATTCAACGTGATAGCTGCAAAAACAAGAATTTTCTTGTTGTTCTAACAGAAATTGCTTAGAAGTATCCCCCAGGAAATCATAAAGACCTTGACTGAGTCAATGCCTGGTAGTTGGCAAGCATCAGTTATCAAAAATAGTGGGTTCATAACAAAATATTGGAAAACAACTACAGAATTTAATTATGTGCTTTAGTTTTGTCGCAATTGCTTTTGATATTTTTTTTTTCAAATTTTTAGTTTTATTTACTTAACTGTGTAACTAATATATTTTTTTCTTTGCGATTGAAGAGCTAATGTAGGGTAAAGTCGGATAATATGGTACCACGGGGAATATGGCACCCTTTCAATATTTCCCACTTTATGACTTTTTTTAAAGGTGCAGTTGAAATCCAAGAAGCTTGTTAAATGTTTAAACTACAACCGAAAATACAAAAAAATTGTGATTTATTTGTAAGATTATTTTTTTATATTTTCGTAAATTTAGTGTAGAAACGAAAGTATTCGGTGTGAGGTCTTCGTTTTAACGGAATAACAAAGAGTGAATCGTGTCTGTTTGTTTCTTTTTACCGCTATAACTGCACATACTTAAATGTTCTTTTCAATTCGAATAACAGTGGCAATGTCCAAAATGTGATATGGCACCCCCAAATTCAGTACATTTACACTGGTGCCATATCACCCCTTCCTGATTCTAATAAATTTTTGGTTTTAATTTAAGAACAGGTTTTTTGTAATTTTCGAGTGCATTAAATGCACAATTCGTCAAGTTCCATTGCATTTTACGTATATAAACAACAACTGTGGCAAAAAATCACTGAAAAAGTAAAGTTCCATATGACCCGCCAGTAGGTGCCATATCACCCGCCATTTTTTTCACTTGTCATTTTTGTAATGTATTTTGTTATTGAAAAAAATATGTTTTACATTGTGAAATGCCCTAGTAATCCATGTTTTTGGTTCATCTATTAGCTACAGATTATATAAATCCATGTTTGAAATGAATATCATTTTTACTTTTAAAGTTATAAGAAAAACAAAAAAGGGGTGCCATATCTCCCGCCTTTAACCTATACCTACATTAACCAAATAAAATTCATTTAAATATATTCAAGTTTAGAAATTTACTTAAGCAAAATGTTATTATTTAATTCAATATTTTTGATAATCACTTTGTATTCCAAAAAAATGTTTTTTATTTTTTATTACATATAAACAAATAGTTAGGGCTTTAAGGCCATATTTTAGGTCAAACCTTGCATCACTTCATTCTGAAGGGATGAGCTTTGGTACACTAATAGTCCAAATCCTAAATTTACTTCTGACCATGTTTTAACACGAAATTGCACATAAATTAGCCTTTAAATCGGGAACTAGACATCGGTTGATGTCTCGTTGGATTTAGAACACTTGAAGCCATAGGAATATGTTGATTTTTTGACCCCTTCCCCACCCTTGTACGCGGGGGGAGCAAAATACCCTTAGCGGATAAGGGTTTTTATTTGTCAGAAAATAATGGTTATAAAATGAATATTCATAAAATTTTAAGATGAAAGTCGACGTAGATTTTCATACTCTACAGCATATCCGAAGTCCATTTTTATCCATGTATTATTTTTTTGTATAATCGCTTTCAAAATAGGGAGAGGGGATGGTGGAAGTACAGTGTGGTTCACTTGTTTAGACGCACCAATTTTTTTTTTTTTTAAGTTTATTTTTTTCTTTCGTATATGTATTAGTTATCACACCATAGCATTTATGAGAAAGATTATTTAGTTCTCAACGAAAAGAATCAGAAATGCATGCTTGGTGATAGGAAGTTTACGGTTTTTACTCTTTTCTTCTCAGTCATGTAAAAACAACAGAATTTTGTTGGTTCGCATGATTAGACGCATAAGTGAATTAAGTTAGTTAGGAATTATCTGTTGCGCGGACTTGAACTAATTTAAAACCTTAAGCTGTGAGATGTGTTTGCCTTTATTTTTAGCAAAAAATGGGCAAAAAAAAACAGTTAGATATGGAAGAAAGAGGAAAAATGGACTCCTACCATTCGGAAGACGTTTCAATGCGGAATACTGCGAAATATGAAGAAGTGAACATGCAGTTAGAAATTATTTAAAAAATATTGGCTCTTGTGGAAATAACCAAAAAGGAAGGAACAAAACAGCTTTGACATCCCGCAAGAAAAAAGAAAATAATAAGAATGGCATCGAATTCGGCTCACTCCACGAGCAAAATCAAGGAATTGGCGAGAGTTATTGCCTGTAAATCTACAGTTCGTCGGGCTATTTTAAGTGCTCAGCACCTGCAATTAAAAAAGCTACAAAAAAGCCACCACTTAATACAGCCAGGAACCAACAGCGCTTGAAATTCGCGCGCATTCAGATGAAATGCCCCCCACACCATAACTCCCCCTTGCTTCGAATAATGCCGGTTTAAAGTAATTCTGCTTTCGGAGATCGTGGAAATAGTAGTTGTACCCATCTGGCCATCGATATTGATTTTTTTTTTTTCATCTGAAAAGACTACTTTACGCCAATTTGAATCGCTTCCAACTTGTGTATGTTATTTCATATGAGGGCGCAGGAACAAAACATTCCTTCCAACTTTCATCAACATACTAGTTCTGGAAGGGGGGTTTACGGGGTATAGTTTTACTTTTTACACTTTTCTGTTTAACTTAAAAAAAAACACCTTTTAGCCCCAGATATTTTTATGGGCTGTTTTGATTCATATATTTTACGACAAATGAGACATGTGTGCCAAGTTTCATCAACATTCCATTGTTATTTGGAAATGCCATGCTCGTTTCACTGTAAATTTAGTCATCATTTTATAAAAAGGTTATAACTTTTTCTAAGGAAATTATATTGAAATTATTTTGATTGCATAAGATTGGGCATTCAAAATTACCCAAAAGTCATGTGCCATATGCTTAGATTATACCAAGACAAATATATAGTTGTTTGATATACTTCCACCTCCCCCCATTTTGAAAGCGATTATACAAAAAACTAGTGCATGGATAAAAAATGGACTTCGGATATGCTGTAGGGTATGAAATTCTACGTCGACGCTCATCTTAAAATTTAATGAATATTCATTTATTACCATTATTTTCTGACAAATAAAACCCCTTATCCGCCGAGGGTATTTTGATCTCCCCGCATACAAGGGTGGGGGACGGGTCAAGAAATTAACATATTCCCATGGCTTCAAGTGTTCTAAGTCCAACGAGACATTCAACCGATGTATGGTTCCCGATTTATAGGCTAATTTATGTGATATTTCGTGTTAAAACATGGTCAGAAGGCCACACTTATATCTCCGGCCTGCCAGTGTTGCCACCGTGGCAACACTTCTTAAAAGTAAATTTAGGATGTGGACTATAAGTGAACCAAAGCTCATCCCGTCAGAATGAAGTGCATGGTTGGCTCCCTTAACGCCCTAACTAAAAATAACTAAAAATAATAATAGAAAAATATCCTTGAACCAACTGCAAAATTTATTTTGACGACAACTGTACTATACCTTTGCACACAATCGACTCTACTTTAAGATGCATGCAACTCAAATGTCTCTATCTATCTCTATTCTCTATCTACTAAAATGTCATCTTGCTGCATCGCATTTTATCCGATATTATACGCACACACACTTATCTTTACAGTTTTATCCCCTATTGTTAAGGACTAAGGTCTCTTCCCCGGAGTGCGAAGTTTCCTCTTGATGGTATTCTTAAATAATATATTGGCGCTTCTAACTAAATCTCTTGCTTTCACCCACAGAAAGGACATTCGATTACATAGTTCGACATTGTCTCGAAATGTGTCATAATATCAGGGAGCAAAGGGTGACACTACCAAACTGTGAATGCTTTTAATTCATTGCATTTTCCGATTCAATTCGATTTAAGGAGTTTCTTTATTCCATCTTTTTTGAAGGGAAACAACTAAAGGGAAGGTTTCGTTCAAAGTTTAGGGGATGCATAAATCAAAAAACTTATGTTGTTAAAGCTATCCCCAAGCTTCAGAAATGCTTCTTATGTTTGGACGTAAGAGACAGGTCATATATAAATAAATCGGGTGGCACAACGGCTCATGAAGAACCAGGGTCTAGTGACTAACAACTCGCAACCATTCCTGTGTGCGCCTCTCGACAGGAATGGAAGGGACCTACAATTTTATGCCGAATCCGAACGGCTAGACGAGAAGCACCTATTCCTGACAAGTGATGCTCTTGGAGAATTTGTCAATTCCTCGCAAGAGGCAGTAGCCCTGAAAAAAAACTTTTTAGTTTTTTTTTTTAAGGTGGGCGAGGCTGGGAAGCGATCCCAGACCTAAAGCGTGACAGTCGAACGCACTAACCATTACGCTACGGGCTACTACAAGAGACGGGTCAATTCAACAATAAAAACTAATACAGAAGGTCATGTAAAACATCTTATGTTGTACTTTATTTTACTTGAAGCTTTTTGCACCAAAAGTTTCCAATTTCGTTAAACACTTGCAGAGATATATCCATGTTAACAACTGTTGAATTTAAGAAGTTTTGAACTCATTTTTTATCAAAATTCACTGTACATTATGTACTTATAAGCTTTTGCTTGTGACTAGGGCTGGCCACGAGACGAGACCCTGCGAGACTTTTGTAAGTCTCGTCTCGGTCTCGTATAAGTCTTGTCTCGGTCTCGTCTGCGAAAAATAGGATTTTCGGAAACTTGTTGATTATTGGAACAAAATATTTTCGATTATAGTTTGAATATGTGCAGAAGAAAATAAATATTTAACTAAATTGGATTTTTTAATTTATTAGACTTTCTGTAAATTTCGGTCTAAATATACACTCTCGTCTCGGTCTCGTCTCGATTGCTTAAAAGGCAGTCTCGTCTCGTCTCGGTCTCGTCATGCGAGACCGAGATCGAGACCGTGACTTTTCTCGTCTCGTGGCCAGCCCTACTTGTGACTTTAAAGGACTCCCTCTTAAAAGTTACTTCTCTATCATAATTTCATGTTAATGTTTATCTTTAAAAACTGTTTCTCATAGTTTTTCTTCGTAAGTTCCACCCTGACAACTTATGAACCACCCTGACAAGTACCAAAAGAAAAATAAAATCTTATTAAGTTATTTAAACAACGCGTCTGTCGTACATTTTTCCCGACGTCTTGTCTGGACAAATCGTAACATTAAATGAGTTTGGAGGCCTTTTTATAATTTTGACACTTCGCAACAGAAATGCCAAATTTTCGGATTTTCAAATATTCAGTTTTGTTGCATTTAAAGATAGAAATTTGAAAGTCCTTAATTTAAATTAAAATCACAGCACACAGCTTCCTTTCAACCATTTCGAATCGATTTTTTTTTTTTTGGTTGAAAAGAATTTTGTTAAAAAAATCGATTCTTTTATGTAACTGTGTGGGTACCATTTGACTGGAATTTTTACACACAAATTAATGCGCCAAGAAAGAAGAATTCTAACAACTGCCTTCTTAAAATCAATCAAGGAATACATCGGTGCCGTTTGACGACTGATTACATCTTTTAAGCACTCATTATATTTCTGATTATTACTAATCCAATCAACACACAATTGTTTTGTATTTATTTGCAATTATTTCTTTAAATTTATAAATTATTCACCTTAGAATAATCGTTTCTCTGATCTCCGAAAAATTGAATTTGAAGAATGAGAAATGTCAAATCTTCAAAGTGTGTGTAGATTTTTCTAAAAAGGCACTATTTTATTTTATTTAGAAAATCGATTTTGTATTCTAAACAAATCGATATGTTTAGAATATAATCAGTTTTTTGGCTGTCAAAAGGTTGAAAAGAATTCAACATAAAAGTAATGAAGTTTAATCAGCTCAGAATATAGACTGACTGACCTAAAGAAGACTAACTCCTCCGAATTTGCAAAAGAGAACGTCAAAAAAAAAATCCACAAATTTTTAATTTTGTAAAAAAATTACTTATTTTCTCCCTTTCTGACTATGAACTGGGAGTGACCCGGGGTTTAGACAAGCGAGTAGAACTAGTAGCATTTGTATCATAGTGTTAGTTTTATGGATGTATGTGTAACTAGTAGCTCACGTCGCGTTTTGTCAACTAGTATGATTTTTTAAAAATATTTCATGCAGAAAAATATACAAATTATGGAAACTATGTAAACAAAACAAATAAATGAAAACAATACACTAAACTAGTAGGATAACTGGCAGGCTACTCGCAGGCAAAAATATTATACTATTTGCCCTGCTAGTCGACTCTCTCATGTTCAGATACACTAACACACATATACGTTACTAGTTCTACTCGCTTGTCTAAACCCCGGGTGAGATAAATTTCAGAGAAGTCAAAAATAGTCGGAAGAGTCAGTCCAATGTGAACACCGTCAAAGGAACCGAACGATGCCGGATGCCAAAACAAAATCTCTCCAACAATGAAATTGAAGGCGCTATCGTAGTAAAGGAGCTCACTGTAAACAACGCCTTGAACGAGCATAAGAGCCCGAAGATTTTGAGGATTGTTCGGCAGCGATTGCGTAAGCGACTTTAAAGGGATTGGAATATGGCTATCAGTTGCTACCAAATGCTAAAAACGGAACTTTAATGTACACAAATTATGTTAATAACAATACAAATTTTATTTATATGCCTGTTAGACCTCAGGTCTTTTAAATGCAATACATCGCACTAGTTAGAAGGAATAGAAGGAACGGAAAGATTTTTGTTGACACAGTGGATTGAGAATTAGGCGTTTATTATTTCATGAAATTACAGAAAAGAATGGGCTCGAACCCAGTCAAACACACTGCAACAACATCCGCAGGGCCCTTGTGTGTGGTAAGTGTCCATCCGCTTTTACTCCTTTTGTGAGACCAGGGACCTATTTCATAAACATTGACAATTGCGACAGGTGACAATTTGTTAATTATCCGATCTGCAACCCACCGTGAGTGGACGTGTGTAGGAGTGTGAATTACGTTGTGAACTTCCTAGTCAATAACCAATCAATTGCAATATTCTGTTTTTTTTTTTCCTCCGCCGCTTATTATAAAAAAATAAATAAATAAAATATCCATTGCTCTCTAAAATATAATAAATAAAAAAATTAGAAATACAAAATCAACACAAATCGCGCCGCGCAAATCAAAAGAATCAATAGACTACATACATACTTAAAAAAGTTACAAATAAAAAAAAAAAGTGCAAGTGGCAGTGCATAAAAACAACAACAAAAGTGCACCCGTGTAGCGGCGTTTATGATGCTCAAACCACAAACAGGCATAGCACAGCGGTAATTCCTAATCCCTCCTTTCCACTTCACTCACAGTGCTTTGGCTTAGTTATTATATGTAGTATATGTATGTATCATTACATGCAATTCTTATGATGGACTAAGCCGAAGCATATCAGATAAAGTGCTGTTATTGATTTTGTGTTTCCAGGGGCGGATCATTACACTGCTTTTTTAGGCATAACACTAGTAGTATTGTACTGTGAAGTCATTTGGGGCCCAAACTTGATATCAGCATAGATAACTGTCTGATTTGGTTTTTTATGTCTGTTTATTGTAATGGTGGGTGAATTTAGGGTTGACTACAGCAACATTCGGGGACTGAGGCAGAATTTTTGTGCTGCATATGTCCATACTGTGAAAAACAGGCCAGCTGTTTTGGCACTTAGTGAAACCCAGGTAGGGGAAAATACCGATCACTCGGAATTCAGCCTACATGGTTATAGCTTAGTGCCTCTATTTTTTCCACATCATGGTCTCGCCGTGTATGTTCGCAGTGATGTAGCTTATCAGCTTCAACCACAATATGGTTCATGTTTGAATACGAACTTTAATTTCATGTGGTTTAAATTCACCATCCATAAGCGCATCATCCATACTTGTTTTATTTATCGTAGTCCTAGTTTGGATAGTAATTCGACTTCCAACGAATTCGATGCACTATCCGACTCCATCCAGAGAATTATTTTCCGCACAGTGAAATCGTTGTTACGGGCGATTTCAATGTACATAATTCTTCGTGGCTACGTTATTCGGGTCAGACAACACCCGAAGGAAGGTATGTCGAGATTTTTGCTGAGATAAACAACCTAACTCAGCTGATCGACGAGCCTACTCGGATTCCTGACGTTGCAGGTCAATCCGCCAACACTCTAGATTTGTTTCTTACCTCTGACCCTGATAAATACACTATAAGTGTATTATCGCCCCTAGGCACATCAGACCATTGTGTCATATCTGCGAATTTCTCGTGCCACCAAAACACAGTTAAAGAAAAAATTCCCAAGAGAACCGTTTGGCAGTATGAGAAAGCCAACTGGGACGGTCTCAATGTTTTCTTCAGGAACTTTAACTGGTCACTATGCTTCCTCGATAGTGACGTAGATTCCAGTGCAGATATGATTACAAACTTAATTCTTTGTGGAATGAGAAATTTTATCCCGAATAGGGTGAAACCTATCAAACGCAAAGAAAACTCATGGTTTGATTCGAGCTGTAAAGAGGTTATTAGGGTTAGAGAAGTAAGCTTCCGAAGTTATAAAGCCAACCCTACAGAGGAAAACCGGAAAAAGTTTCAACAAGCTAGAAAGACCTGTAACGTTCATATTCGACGAACCAAATTTTTACATGATCAAAAATTACGGCAAAAAATTCTACAATGTCCCAAAGGTAGTAAAAATTTTTGGTCATTTGTAAAAAACATACGAAACACCACCTCGTCCTCGGTTCCAACGCTCGTTTTCAAAGATACTCCTTTTGTCAGCTCAATCGATAAAGCCAATTTGCTTGCAGCACAGTTTGCTGTTAATTCGTCGCTGCCTGAAAGTGTTATGACTCCTCCTGTACTTGAGAGCGCAAATGATTCTATGGGACAAATCTTCTTCCGCACTCGTGCAGTTGCCAGAGTTCTGAAAGATCTCGATACACACAAATCCGCTGGCCCGGATAGTATCCCTCCCATTGTTCTGAAGAGGTGTTCTTCAACGCTGGCAAAACCACTGCGTAAGCTTTTCCATCTGTCCTACTCTACTGGTCTCTTTCTGAGTGGATGGAAAACAGCATTTGTCCAGCCTGTCCCTAAAAAAGGCGTGTCTTCTTCCCCCTCCAACTATCGGCCAATTGCGCTTACGTCCCTTCTTTCCAAGGTCATGGAAACGCTGATTAATTTTCAGCTAAAGAAATATCTCGAAGAACGAAAGCTTCTTAATGACCGGCAGTACGGCTTTCGTAGCAATAGGTCCACTGGTGATCTGATGGTATATCTCACCGAACAGTGGCACAAATCTTTACATCGTTTTGGAGAAAGTAAGATTATTGCGCTTGATATTTCTAAAGCATTTGATAGAGTTTGGCATCAAGCTCTCTTATCGAAAATGCGTGCATTTGGTATCGATGAATCTCTTCTTCGTTGGATTAGAAATTACCTTTCGGACCGTTCAATACAAGTTGTATTGGATGGTTTCAAGTCTGAAATTCACAAAATAAATGCTGGTGTGCCCCAGGGCTCCGTTCTGTCTCCGACTCTCTTCCTTATATTCATAAACGATCTTTTATCTGAAACTTCTAATCCATTAAATTGTTTCGCTGACGACAGTACCCTCAGCTTCTCATATTCGTTTACAGATTCTCATCCATGTCCTTCGGATGTGGAACTTGAACGGCAGCGTATGATAAGCTCACTAAATTCTGATCTCGACAGCATTGTCCATTGGGGAATAAAAAATCGTGTAGAATTTAATGCTTCAAAAACTCAATGCTGTCTACTGTCGTTAAAACGAAACCCACCCCCCATGCCACTATCCATGAGTGGCACTTGCATTGAGGAAACCGAAAAGCTTTCAGTCCTCGGTATGTGTGTCTCAGACCACCTTTTATGGAACGACCACATATTCGACATCGCAAAAAATGCTGCTAAGTGTTTAGGTTTTCTCCGTCGATGCAAGAAATTTTTCTCCCCTTCTGATCTGGCTGTGATCTACAAAGCCTTTATTCGTCCAAAACTTGAGTATAACTCTCACATTTGGGCAGGTGCTCCAATAACCCACTTGAGTTTATTGGATAGAATTGAAAAGAGAGCTCTTAAAATGATAGGTGAAAGAACTATAACGGAAACATTCTCATCTCTTGAGCACCGTCGAAATGTTTCATGTCTTTCGTTATTTTACCGTTATTTCCATAAACAATGCTCTAGTGAAATAGCCAGTTCCATTCCTCCCCTTAAACAATTCAACCGTAATACTCGCGCTTCTAGGAATGCCCATCAGTTTACCCTTGAGCCCAATTTCGGACGTACTGTTAAGTACAGAGATTCTTTCTTTAGTCGCACTACTCGAATGTGGAATGCTCTACCCAGCTCAATTTTCCCCTCCCATTGTGATCTACAGACGTTCAAAACCAATGTGCATCGGTATCTCCTTTTAAATCCCCTCCAATCTACCTAATCGCTCGTGCTGTGTATATCATCTTAAGGGTAGTCAAAACCCCTTTTGCACGCGCTCAATATAAAAAAAAAAACTTGACAATTGTCAAAATCTGTTCCATAAACAATTTGACAATTTTGTAGAATTGTCGGAAAATAACCATCAATTGTCATCTTTTCGTTTCATAAAGAAATTGTCCTGACAATGAATTGTCAAGTATTTTTCCACAATTGTCAGGAATTTTCCGACAAATTTGTACAGGCAATTCTTTTATGGAATGAAAAAAAATTACAATTTACACATTTTTCAGTATTTAACTGACAATTGCGACAGGAAACTCAGTTACGGTCAAGTGTTGACAATGAAAAGACATAAAATGATAAACGATATATTTTCAAGTGAAAGTGAAAGTGCTCCCGATTTTCAGTTAGGTCTCCGTGTAATACGTCGCCGGCGCCTTTGAAATTTTACACAGAGAATAAATAATTATTTCGAATCGTTAAATGGCCTACAATTTAAAGAAAAATTTCGTATCGAAAAAACAGCCGCGGAATATATTTATCGATAAAGAGGAATAACTCTAACGTACCCATTGTCACGACAAATTTGTCAGAAGTATAGGTAAGTATGACAATGACAAAATTGTCACGACAAATGTGTCAGTATACTCGTATGAAAATGACAAAATTATCATGACAAATTTGTCATTGTATTTTTCTGACAAATTTGTCAACTATCAATATTTTATGAAATACAGATTTTTCAGACAAGTGTGACAAATTTGTAGAATTGTCACCTGTCAATTTTTATGAAATAGGGCCCAGGCCTGAACTGTGTTTTGTTGCTGGTGAGGTTGATTTTCGGGAGCAAGATACTCCCATTTCTTGCTTTGTAAGCAGGCCACGTTTCCCGGAACTTGACATTCCAATCCATTTTCCAACCTCTTCCTATCTAGTTTTCCTAACCTTTCCTTCTTATGTGTTTAAAATTTGACACAAAATCCTAGAATTTATCAATTGTTTGAAAAGAACCAATCAAACATTGAAAATAATTTCTTCTGCTTTTACTACATAACTTCCTAAACTGATCTTACATGTAAGTGTTGACTTTGTTAACTATCATTATCATTACAATACAACATGCAATACATAATTAACTGTGCTTCTAGATAAATTACTTGTTAGAATGTTTGATTATTTTTTCGTGATTCAGACCTAGTTGCTCCAGTTCTTTTCGTGTTTTTAACAATTATTGCCGTTTTGAGGTACAGAACGCAAGAATGCATCAAAAGTTTCTTTTCTTATTAATGATAAGGGTACAGAAAATATTGTTAATAATTGTTAAAATAAGATTTTTGAACCAATACACAAGGGAACACATGTCTCACGGTATAAACCAAAGTATGCTTTTCAGATTATTCTTTTATTTTCTCAATTCAAATCTGAACTCAGAAGTGCTGGATTGGCAAAGGTTTTCGAGATATCCTAGTCTAAAAGTGCCAAAAAGCGAGTTTTTTCTTTGTTATTTTTGAGGGTAATTTACACCACCAATAACATTTTCCCTACAAAAGTTATAACGGCCTATGCGAGTACTAGTCTTCCTCTCAAACCAAAAAAAAAAAGGTCTGTCCAATACTTTCTTTACCTCAAGTTACCTCCCGAATAAGCATTATAATGAAAAACTCAAACTTTTGAACCTATGATTTCTCAAAGAGGAAAGTAAATTTTGTAGAGATTTAAAAGAGAAGATTAGTAGTCTGGCAGCGATACTGATACTAACACCAGTAAAATATCATTTCAAAATGCATTTTTGTAATCATGCTTTGGTCTGTGGCATTGCTGTTGCTGCCAGACCGATGGATTCTGATTAGTATAGGCACAAAGCTTTAGTGATAAGAATTTGGAGCCCTATAAAGCTCTTTTAGAGGGAATATTTTTGTTGTTGCACTTTGAAAGTGCATTTTAGTGGTGTTGGGGCCGCGATATCGCTGCCAGACCGATGACATGAAGCTCTCACTAATACAAACGACATGGCCACAAAATTTGGAGCGGTATAAAACACTTTGAGTAAATGTTCACCAGCTCTCGAGCTATGGGTAATTGTTGGTTGTTGTACAAATCATTTTTTAAATATGAACGATTTTTTTAACCGTTTTTCAGATTTTGTAAAAATATTTACGATTCCATAAATTAAAAAATAGTTTTTCTAGCTTTATAAGGATAAATTTAGAAAAAAGTAATAAGCTAAGGCCTAATTTATTCAGTCAAAGTTGAAAATAACTTTGGGATTTTCGCATTCAACTTCAGAAATAGTTTTTATTCTCTTATAAGAGAATATAAGAGAATATAAGAGAATATAAAAGAATATAAAAGAATATAAGAGAATATAAGAGAATATAAGAGAATATAAGAGAATATAAGAGAATATAAGAGAATATAAGAGAATATAAGAGAATATAAGAGAATATAAGAGAATATAAGAGAATATAAGAGAATATCAGAGAATATAAGAGAAGTTGACGTTTCCAACTTTTGATTTTCAACTCTAGAGTAAATCAACTTTCGATTTTCTCAACTCCCCGAAACAGTAGAAGTTAGCCAGCAAACTTGGGATTTTTCTTCATTTCTGTTTATTTATTCATGCTATCTACGATGAATATATCGGTTCTCGTCCGATCACCGAAATCAAGCATCGTCGGGTACGGTTAGTACTAAGGTGGAGGACCGCATCGGAACACCGCGTGTTGCTGGCATTTGTTTCATATTTTAATTTTTTTTTCTATTTATTTTTATAAAAATGGTCCCTTACCCCACAAAAAAAAAAAAACAAAAACAGGTGCCCAATTTCATTAAACAGATCACTTTAGCATTGTGTTCCATGTTATACCTATACGGAACGATTTGTTTGTCTTGTGATGTTGTAGTGGGTAGCGATTTCGCCGGACAAGTGAAAAAAATACTAATGAACATGGATCCATTCATGATTGCATTCCACAGTAACAGTTCTTACGTTTCATGGAGTTGTTGTTCTTTGTGGTTCCTTAACACCTTTGTTTTTTTTTCTTGGTACAAGCTATCGGTTTGCCTTTTCCTCTTTGATCCTGCATTATTCTTCTTTGTGGAAAATTTGCATTTCTTTCTTCATAATTTCATTTTATTAAAACGAAATAGTTAATTACCAAAGAAACAAAAACCTAAACAATAGAAGTTATATTGTTTTCGTTTTTATTTTAGTGGACTCTATTGAATGAAATTCAATGAAAAGTTTTTGTCGGTGCTACAGTGGACCTCATCAGTTAGAGCTGTAATTGTTACCTTTCTAAGACGCAACATTTAAGTCGATGGCTACCGACGTTTATAAAATTTACAGCATTAACACACTGCAAACTATAAGGAAACACAAAATTTGTGTTCCAAATATTTTTAATAGGTATCCAAAATGAAAATAAGAAACTTACTCACACTCAAAATCAAAATTATTGTAATGCAAACCGAAAGTTTATAATGACGTTCTGTTTGTCATGTGTCTCAAATATCCCAAGAATATTTGAACTCAACTGTGGAGTTCAGATTCAAAGTAGTGAATAAAAGCATTTTTCAACTTTCAGTTCAACCACGGATTTCAAGTAAACTTGTAAGTTCTCCCGGAGAGTTTTACTTTGACGTTGGTGGAGGAGCTTATGTGGGGTTCTCCAGCAATCCAGCTGCGGAACCACGCAGACTAACAAACTCAAACCCATGAACTACAATGGAAAATACGACTAAAATTGATAAACTATTGGTAAGGATGCCAAAACGTCGGCAGAGGTCACGGCTGCCGGCGCGGGCTTGGCTCCTTCGTTAATCGAAGGAGAGAAGTAGCCAGTGACAACATTTTCCACGCAACAAAACATTGAAGACGAACACAAGAACGAAACGGACAAGACTTTGACTGAGGAAGGGGTTTTGAATATCAAAAATCGCATAGGACACAACACGCAGCATCAGAGATCCGTCTCTCTCAAGGACTAGAAAAAACATGGAGCCTCTTGCACCTAATTGTCTCGAAGGTGAGAAGACAATCGATGATGGGGCCAGAAGGAAGGAAACGCTAGAGGAAAACATTATGGGCCATAGCCCTAAATGCAATCCAAATGCGGAAAATTTCCTCGAACCAAGTGGAACGAACTTGACCAAAGACAAAACTGTATCTGTAACGCAAGTGCGACGTAAGGCAAAGGGTCGCCTAAGTGACAGAGAAATACAGCGCAGACAAAAACGAAACGCTGAGAAGATCATTCGGCGCGGCGGCTAAGCGGAAGGAATCCCGAGTCATTATAACGACAAAGGAAATGCAAGCCCTGGATAGATCGTATCAGCGGGTACAGGACGCGACTACGAACACTACAAACAAAATAGACAACGAACCGAACTCCAACGTTACCCAAAGGACGGTGCTGGGGAAAGTGCAGTCGGGCCTCCCGGCCTCCCGTCACCCACACCCTACTGCAGGGTCATCCAAAAGAGTAAGGAACGACGACACTATATCACCAAAGAACTCCTCACCAGAAAATAAGAGGGAAAAAGGCAAGGCTTTCGAAGGTAACCGCGGAGGGCTTACAGGCGGCAATTTCCGACTTTGGAAACCCAGCGCGGAAACTGACAGAAAACAAATGGAATCTCTTGGAGTTTAGCATCCTTGTCGCGGTGAAAGAGGCTATCGTTAAGAATGGGCCACTGTTCCTATTCGGTACCCTCCAAACCCTGCAGGGACTCAAGCGCTTAGCATGCGAGGATAAATATACCTATGCATGGCTGCAAGACTTCGTGAAAAACACCAATGTTCCCTGGCAAAATGCTGAACTCCGCCTTATTAATAAGGAGGAGATCAGACACATTACTAGGCCTAAGGCGAAATTGGTGATTAAAGGACCTGTAATCCCGAGGGACCGTATCGAAAGATATCTCAGATCCCTAAACACCGAACAACTCAGCCAGAACTGGGATGTTGTCGATGTGGGAGAACAGACCGCCGAAGGGACAGAAGTGACGGTGCTACTTAGCCAGAAATCGTTGCCCCTTCTACGAAAAATTGGTTTCAAGGTTCGCATTGGTACAAAACGATGCAAACTTAGACTAGTAGCCAATCGGAACAAAAAGGTAAATGGGGGGTCGGTATTTAAAAACTAATCATGAAATGTTATCAAATAAATCTTCACCACAGTAAAGCTGCCAGTGACAACCTAGTCTATCTCTTGGAGAATAGACAAATTGACGTCGCCCTCGTGCAAGAACCCTGGTTAGCAGGAGGCAAAATCAGAGGGCTGAATACAAAAGAAACTATACTGTCCAAACTGCTGAGGTGGGAAGAAACAGTAGCTTTAGAACATGTATCGTAGCTAGAAAATAGTTTAACCTTTTTCTTCTATCCAAATACAGTAATTTAGACCAAACGGCTGTCAAGTTGGAGAGAGATAGGCTGCCACCGCTCGTTATAGCATCATGCTATATGCCTGGGGACGGGACGGAAGGGCCACCAGCTGAACTAACATGCCAGTTAGTACTTCAAGCTGCGGAAACAGAACACGACCTAGTGCTAGGATGCGATGCAAATGCGCATCAATCCCAGTGGGGTAGCGCTGACATCAAAAATAGAGGTGAGTCTGTTTTTGAATTTATTATTAAGAACAAATAGGGGTAGAGAACCAACGTTTGTTACAAAAAATTGTAAGGAGGTGCTTGATATTACTGTAACGAACTGCATGAGTCTGGCAACTCTGCAGTCGATGTTTGCTATATAGAAGGAAAGATGTATAAGAGAGCATAGAGCCAAATTTATATAAGAATGTAAAGAGGAGAGATAGAGCTTGGATAGACTTCGACCGAGAAGGTTGATTTTAAATAAATCGGAAAGAATAGTGGTTTTTATTTTAATTTTCCACTTTAAATTAACCGTTTTTTATTTTAACATAGAAGTTGGAATTTCAGATCGTTTTGGATAGAGCTCTCCACTGAGCCATCGATACATTTGGTCTATCGAGCCAAATTTGACAAGTGACGCGATAGATTAATGGAAAGAAAGTGCGGTTTTCTTCTAAAAAATATTAATTTTTTATCAGATAAAAAACCCCGCGTGTGAAAGAGTGGAAAGAGTAAAAGTGGCAAGATGTGAAAGAGGTGCAATTCTAAATATTGCCCATAAAAACAGTGAAAGAAGCATATAATTATGTGCAAAAAGTGAGCGTAGATATGCCTTGCAAAGTAAGATTGCATGAGTAAAAAATGTGAAAGGGGTGTAGTTTGAAAAATTGCCCAAGTTTGGGAAAGAAGCATTTATAAAAAATGCATAAAGTGAAGCGTTGTGCGACATATAAATATATGTGCATATCAGAGGCGTTCTCAGAGAAAGAGGCCGAGGAGGTTGAGGTCAGGCTGCAAACGCTGGTGCAGGCCTGGACTCAAGTGAAAGAGTGCGAGACAGAGCTTTCGGCAGTAAATGACTAACTGGCGAATGCTGAAGGAGAAAGACGGATGGTGGCAGCCGAGCAAAATGGAAAAAGCTGGCCCCACAGCCAGAAGAGAAAGAGGCACCGGCCATTGCCGTGCAAGTGAACATGCCCTTCGTTGAGCACGAAGTAAAGAATACGTGGGGGACCTTCGATGGTTCTTTCACGAAGTGGCAGAGCTTCAAGGACAGATTTGTGGCAGCAATTCACAACAACGAAAAGATAGCACCAGCATACAAGTTTGCCTACTTGAGATCGTCAATGATTGGTAGAGCAGCTCGTACGCTTGGCGAGTGGCAACAGACAGACCAAAACTATGGAGAAGCAAGGGCACGCTTGGATCAGGGCCACTGCAAGCAGTATGCCACATGTAGAGAGCTGAAGCAAGAACTTCTGAGCTACCCATCATGCGAGAGATGTGTGACTTCCTGGAAAGACGTGCTACGGCACTGGAACGTGCTCAAGACAATTTACGGAGAGATGGTCCGTCCACATCAGCGTAAGCAATGCAGATGCTGGGACGGAGCGATAGAGCTGTGCCCGTGGTCAACTCGCGCGAGAAAAATTTCCGAATCGCGGAATATTTTTTTTAAATAAAACAAGAGATATTTTTCTATTGTATATTCCGTTTTTATTATTCTGAATTTTTTTATCTTGGAAGATACGGCCGCTGTCTCAACGCGGGGCTGCACCGTATTGCTTCTTTTAGTTGATCTTAAAAACTAAACTACTTAATAGCTGTTGGAGGAGACGAAAACTATATCAGAAGAATATCAATATCGAATATACATATGAATCGATATTCTTTTGTTTACTTTATTCTTTTTTTTATTCTTAACCGAACCAATGCATTAACCTCCTAGTGGGAACATATAGCATACCCAAGCAATAATGATTGTGAGAACTATGACCCACAATTAATATTGCTTGTGTTTACTTTTTCAAGTGTTTTGCTTTTAGTTTCTCAACAGGTCAACTGAATGCATTGGTTTGATTTTAGTTTGCCGCTATCGTAAATTCTTCACTAGGTCATTTATTGTGAAGCAATAAAATGCATAATTAACGATGTCATTCATTGTGAAGCAATAAAATGCATAATTAACGATGTCATTTATTGTGAAGCAATTAACGATCGCAGCAATTTGAGAATAAGTATGGTTTAGGACCAATACTTAACCCCTCCTTCCTTAGATTCAATTTTCTCCTGGAAATTACTCTGATCATTAAGTTTTTCACTTTTTTTATCTGTTGTGTTTTGAATTTTTATTTTTATTTCGCCTGTTCCTCCGACTTTCTTACAAACTATGTATACTATAAAAATTATTGCACTTATTATAATAAACATGGATGTACCAGATATAACATATGTTTTTATTTTGTTGTATTTTAATAATTCTATTGTATGTCTGTTTTCAATTTCTTGCCATTTTTCATATTTTTTTAAATATAGTATTCATTGTTACATTTTCTTTAATTATTTCTTCATAATACAGTTGAAAGGTATAATTTGTTTCTTTATTTCTAAGAATAGCATCATTTATTTTAATATTACAATTATGGATATTAACAATATAATTTCTTGTTAAAGTTAATTCTCTGACATCGCAATTATTTTGTACAGTTGTATTTTCAGCATTTTTAACAATAAACGTTCTCTGCTTTAGGTTCCCACTAAGGCACTTCTCCTTTCATCGAGGCGGCAGCGGACGAATTCTCTAGATGGAATCAACGGTGGCGTCTACAGTTCCAGTTAGGTTGAACTACTTACTGAACACCTTATATGGGCTACTACGACATATTTGTAGCTCAGACCTATAAGGAGCGGTTTATCCGGCTCCCTACCCTTGGAGTTATACGAAGGGTCTGGTCCTCCGGGTCGGGGGTTGTGCGTCGGGGTAACTTCCCTACCACGCAAAAAAAAAGTTGTTCCGAAACAACAACAAGCCTTGGATATGGATGATTTTAAAATTGACGACCCCAGCAAACGAAACAAGGACAATGAATTTCGGATCTGCACGTGGAACGTCCTGTCCTTATACAGAACACGTGCAGCCGAACAATTAGTGGAGAACCTGGACAGGCTAAAGGCTGACGTAACAGCCATCCAGGAAGTGCGATGGGATGGAGAGGGCATACGGAGACTGAAAACGTGTGACATCTACTACGGCGGGTGCTTGAAGGAACAGGGTCAGCGGCTCTTTGGTTGTGGTTTTGTGATAAGGGGAAGACTTAGGCAAGAAGTCTTGGGCTTCCGAAGTGTAAGCGAGCGCCTGGTCACAATCCGCATCAAAAGCAAATTTAAGAACATTTCGCTGATCTGTGTTCACGTCCCCCATGAAGGGAGAGAGGACTCAACCAAAGAAGCATTCTACGATCTCCTGGAGACAACATATGATATGTGCCCGAAGTACGACGTGAAGATCATTCTTGGTGACTTCAACGCAAGATTCGGAAAGGAGGGCATCTTTGGTTCGATAGTCGGAGGACACAGCCTACACGACGAAACTTCCGGCAACGGACACAGGCTGGCAGACTTTGCGGCGGGGCGAAACATTGACTCGGATCACTACCTGGTGGTAACTAGACTACGTATGCGGATATCCATGACGCGACAACGCAGAGCAGATGCTGTGAAAAGATTCGATGTCGAGAAGCTTAAATCGCAAGAGACCGCTAGAACTTTTGCAGACCACGTAACTCTTAATCTCTCAGGAGGTCCGCCACCAGCATCAAGTGCAGAGGACCAGTGGGAACACTGTCAACAAGAGAAGTGCCGCCTCTGATGTGCTGGGTTTCACTAGGCGAATACAACGAAGACCCTGGTTCGATGAAGAGCGCCGGCTAGCGCATGCAGCTAAGGACGAGGCCTACCAGGCAATGCTGCAGACTCGAACAAGAGCTGCTGAGAGAGTGGCCCGGGAGCTCTACGGGCTGAAACGAAAAGAGGAACGCCGACTTCTCAGGAGGAAAAAGAAAGAGCACGAGAAGCGGGCGGTAGAGTCTATTGAGGGTTGTAGCGGTAGGGGAGATGTTCGAAAAGGCAATAACGGAAGCCTGCCGAGATGAGAGTGGGAATATGGTAGTAGACACACAGTCAGTGCTGAGGATCTGGAAAGAACACTTCTCTAGACTGCTTAATGGCGAAGACAGCCAAGATGCCGCTAATAGGCAGAACGCTCCATTCAACTTGGACGATGATGGCCAAGAGTTCCGTCCACCCGACCTAACCGAAGTGCGGCTGGCGATATCCAAACTTAAGTCGTACAAGGCTGCTGGTGCGGATGGCTTACAAGCCGAACTATTTAAATCAGCGGGAGATGAATTGGCTAGGAGCATACACCAGCTCATCTGCAAAATTTGGTCGGAGGAAAGTATGCCCGATGAATGGAAGCTCGGTATAGTGTGCCCCATCCATAAAAAGGGAGATGTTCTGATATGTACTAACTACAGAGGAATAAGTCTCCTAAACGTCGCTTATAAAATCTTGTCGGCCATCCTGTGTGACCGCTTAAAACCTTTGGTCAACGATCTGATCGGCCCCTATCAGTGCGGTTTTAGGCCAGGCAAGTCAACCGTCGATCAAATGTTCACACTCCGACAGATTTTAGAAAAATCCCGGGAAATCCAGATCGATACACACCACCTTTTTATCGATTTTAAAGTCGCGTATGATAGCGTGAAAAGGGACGAATTATACAGAGCCATGTCGAGTCTCGGCATCCCTGCCAAACTCGTCCGCCTGTGCAGGATGACGATGGAGAAATCTCGCTGCTCCGTCGAAATTGGTAAGAACACCACCGATTCCTTTGATGTTGAGAAAGGATTGAGGCAAGGCGACGCGTTATCATGCAACCTATTCAGCATCGTTCTTGAAGCCATTGTACGCAAAGCACATGTCAACACCAGCGGTACAATCTATCAAAAGTCCGTTCAATCGCATATGCGGATGACATAGACATTGTCGGCAGAACGAAGCGAGCTGTGGCAGGGGCATTTGCGAGCATTGAATCGGGGGCGGCTAGAATGGGATTGGCGGTTAATGAGGCCAAGACGATGTATATGCTGTCATCGAAAGAGGAATCTCAACATCGTCGACTCGGGCAAAATATTACGATGGACAGATATAACTTCGAAGTTTTCAAGGACTTTGTCTACCTGGGCTCCACTATTACATCGCAGAATGACATCAGTGCAGAGATCAAGCAAAGAATTACTCTTGCCAACCGCTGTTTCTTCGGTCTAAGAAGGCATTTAAGTAGTAAGGCCCTCTCTCAGAGAACCAAGGAGACTTTATACATAACCCTAATCATCCCGGTCCTGCTTTATGGGTCAGAAGTATGGACACTGAAAGATTCGGATAAAAATCTGATACAGCGACGTTGACCTGGTCAAAAAGCTGAAAATACAGCGGCTGAGATGGCTGGGGCACGTGGAACGTATGGACAGCAACGCACCTGCCCGACAAGTCTTCGAATCCAACCCCGATGGGGTACGCAGCGGAGGAAGAACCCGTAACAGGTGGCGCAATCAAGTGAATGACGACATCAAAGCACTCGGTGTTCGCAACTGGAAGCGGCTAGCTAGGGACAGTGCTGGCTGGAGGGGCTTGTTAGTTGAGGCCGAAGCCCATCCTGGGCTGTGAGTGCCATCAAAAGTAAAGAAAGTATTTAAACATTTCTGTTTATTTTCATTAGACAATTCTTTTTAATAATACAATCGTTTCTTTCTCTTAAATCATTGACATTATTTTTTTCATTATTAAATATGTATTCTTTACCTTTATATGCAATTACAAAAAATGGTTCTAAATCGATTACTTCTTTTTCTTGGTTTGTTACAGGTAAAATTACTTTAATAGGAAGTGTTATTATTTCTTCAGGTATTTTCAAGGCTATAATAATGGCTCCATTCGTATATTTCATTACTCCTGTTTTAATATTTTTCAGTTTGCTAAAGTTAATGTCTGTAATAACCAATTCATCTTTAGTCAGTAAACTAGGGTGTGTTATCCCCATTTTGGAAGCAGCTATAGTATCTAGTAGGTTGTCAATTAACTTTTCAAACATCAGTAATCTAGTTAATATTTCGGTTCGTTGTAATCGATTAAGTACTGCTTTTTGTAACTTTTGACTTTCGTTTTGATACATTTCTATTTCTTGTCTGTCCTTCAAAACTAAGTCTCTAATGTTTTTCATATTTTCCTCTAGTTGTGTATTAATTGTAATCTGTTTATTAAGTTCCTGAATAGCATTTTTGTCGTTAGTCTCTATTACTCTTAAATGTTCGTCTATTTCTTCCCTATCTGCGTCGTCCATGGTACCAAATAACCATTTCTGACCCATTCCTGTTAAAGGAGAATGCCCAAAAATATATGGGCGAAAAACCCAAAGTCGATTAAGAAAAGTCATAAATGGTTTGAAAGGACATTTATTGTAGATAACACATATGGAACCATTTTCTTAAAAAGTTATCTCCGGGGCTGGATATGACAATTTAAAATTTTTAAAAACAGTGTTTCTTAATGTAAAAAAAAGTAAAAACCAGCACATCTTCATACTGTGGTTGATTCATGTTGTTAAAAAGATTCACCACAAGTCACTAAAATCATCAGCCACACGATGATTCTGTCTTCCTCTTTATTCATAAAATGGCGGTTATCACCCATACCCTTACTCAACAGTTTCGAAAAAGGAGTTACCTTACCTACCTAAGCATGCCGGACAACAGTTTAAGGAAATAGTATGTGCGTAAAAATTAAGAACAACTTATAAATTATTCGCATACTGTTATACTAATGAATAATTAAGACCTGTCGTTTCCTTCCTAACCTTAAGACTCCGAAATGAAAACGAAACGGGAATTTTTCAACGGCAGTGATAAAATTCCGAAATCTTTTGTTTTCATGATTTATTCCGGAATTTTTTAATTGAATTCTTGGATAAAAGTACTTTAAATATATTGACGAGACTAGTAATGTACCAATTCATAACAGTTAAGACATTTTCGCATAAAAAGAACGCACATGTATTTCCTCCTATACCTTTCTATATAAACAAAAAAATAACGTCCGCCACGCTTGCAACCTTGTATTTGTGAGCATTGCCTTATGAAAATCAGTTTTTTTTCGAAAAATAGTTTTCGAACCCTTGTCTTATTAGAAACTTTGGTTTACGAAACTTTTGAGGATTACCAAGTGCCGAGTAGATATGTAGGTATGTTTTTTAATCAATACCTATTCTTTTCTGTACTGCCCCACCTATGTTGTATTTATATGAAAAAAACACCTTGCTACTAAAAATAAATAAATTGTCATAGCCAGTCCCGGGGACAACTTTTGAAGAAGATAATTTCATATTTGATATCTACAGTCAATGACCTTTCAAACCATATATAACTTTTTCTTATCGACTCTGGGTTTTTTTTGGGCACTCCCCTTTATGAGTCCTCGTCTTGTACGTGTCTTGGGGGGCATAGTACTTAATATTTTTGTGAATATTGTAGAACATTCTCTTTTTAATTCTTTATCTTGATTTATATTTTTTTATTTCCTGAAGGGTATCTATTAAATTATTTGTGTTGATGATGTGGATAACAGTCTGGGTTTGGTTGATTATTTCTCCTTCTCCCATGTT
Source organism: Melangyna quadrimaculata (assembly GCA_949320155.1). NCBI lineage: Eukaryota > Metazoa > Arthropoda > Insecta > Diptera > Syrphidae > Melangyna > Melangyna quadrimaculata. Next base: position 116,082,474 of record OX439485.1, read on the forward strand.
AATTATTCTTACTTTCGATTGGCGTTATTACCAATGTGGCTTTTACCAGGTTGGTCATCAGCATCATAGGTAGGAGTTAGAGCATCAACGGGAGTACCTGCGAATTTTCTTGGCCGTTTAATGTTCTTAGTATGTACTCTATCAAGATTCTTATATCTAAAGTTAGGCTCATTCTTGTGTCTAACATGTTTATAATTTTTTATATAGCCTTCCTGTCTTGTTTCTATATAATCTTCTATTGTCTGGTTTTTCTTATTAATAATTTTCTTTTCTTTTTTCTTGAGTTATTGTACTAGTTTTTCTATGTCTGTATTTTGTGCTTGTTCTGGAGACATGTTAATTGTTGAATGATGTCTTTTATTATAAATTTGGAAAGCCTTAAACATTTTCACGTTAACTGACTCTTCCTGTTTCATTGAAGGTAGAATTTCTGCTATTGAACTATGTAATCATTCTATATCTGCATTCCCTGTATGTGAATTAGTTTTAGTAAAGTGTACTTGTACCTGACGTTCCCTAAGAAAATCCTTAATGTATATTGTATTAAACTCGTTGTATGTAACAATTTTTGTAGGTGTCCCTTCTCTAGTAAAGTGTTCTGTGATAGCATCTGTTTTATGTATATGATTTTTACTTTCTAATCTATAGACATATCCTTTTTTGGTGAGTTTATCAATCATGGTTAGAAATATGTGTTTGTGAAAGTGATAAATGTCTAAGTGGATTATATCATTAGGTTTATTAGGTGTTTCTGTTATTTTAATTTTGTTATTAATAGGTTTCCGTTTATACTTAGCCGTTTGGCATGTGTCACAGTTATTTATAATTTGTGTAATTATTCGTGTTAATTTGGGAAAATAAATTTGTTGTTTTAGAGTGTTATAAGTTTCAATTATGCCTGAGCGTTGACTTTCTTTTATATGATATATGGATATTTGTTTTCTAGCTTCCTCCTCCGTCCTTAAGTCTCTTACTCTTCGTGTTAGTTTAATGAATTTAATTTTAGTATTTCCTGAGTATAAATGTATGATTACCTGTTGAATTTTATTATAGTCTGACTCTCTAACTTCAGAATATATGCCAATTATTCCCTGAACAATTTCTTTTAACTGGTCTGTTATCGAATCTAGAGGGTCTGATACTCTAATATACATAATTCTTTTTCCATGAAGTGTTTCTATTTTCGATTCTTTGTCATAACATAAAATAATTCGGTGCTTGTTTATATTAACAATGCCTTCCTTGATGGGTATGTGATCTAACTGTTCTTCAATTCCAGAATGAATTGTTGCGTTGTCTGAAATTTGGTTTACTTCAGTATTTTGACCTTCGATTCTACTAAGAAAATCAGCAACTTTATTTTCTGGGCCTTTCAGATATTCAATATCATAGTCGAACTCTTGCAGTTTGAGTAACCACCGTTGATTACGCTGAGAGAACTCTGCACCATTATATTTTTTGTTCAGATATTTTTGTGAATATTGTAGAACATTCTCTTTTTAATTCTTGATCTTGATTTATATTTTTTTATTTCCTGAAGGGTATCTATTAAATTATTTGTGTTGACGATGTGGATAACAGTCTGGGTTTGGTTGATTATTTCTCCTTCTCCCATGTTAATTATTCTTACTTTCGATTGGCTTTATTACCAATGTGGCTTGTTCCAGGTTGGTCATCAGCATCATAGGTAGGAGTAAGAGCATCAACGGGAGTACCTGCGAATTTTCTTGGCCGTTTAATATTCTTACTGTACTCTATCAAGATTCTTATATCTAAAGTTAGGCTCATTCTTGTGTCTAACATGTTTATAATTTTTTATATAGCCTTCCTGTCTTGTTTCTATATAATGTTCTCTTGTCTGGTTTTTCTTGTTAATAATTTTCTTTTTTTTTTCTTGAGTTCTTGTACTAGTTTTTCTATGTCTGTATTTTATGCTTGTTCTGGAGACATGTTAATTGTTGAATGATATCTTTTATTATAAATTTGGAAAGCCTTAAACATTTTCACGTTAACTGACTCTTCCTGTTTCATTGAAAGTAGAATTTCTGCTATTGTACTATGTAATCATTCTATATCTGCAATCCCTGTATGTGAATTAGTTTTAGTAAAGTGTACTTGTACCTGACGTTCCCTAAGAAAATATTTAATGTATTATTAAACTCGTTGTCTGTAACAATTTTTGTAGGTGTCCCTTCTCTAGTAAAGTGTTCTGTGATAGCATCTGTTTTATGTATATGATTTTTACTTTCTAATCTATAGACATATCCTTTTTTGGTGAGTTTATCAATCAAGGTTAGAAATATGTGTTTGTGAAAGTGATAAATGTCTATGTGGATTATATCATTAGGTTTATTAGGTGTTTCTGTTATTTTAAATTTGTTATTAATAGGTTTCCGTTCATACTTAGCCGTTTGGCATGTGTCATAGTTATTTATAATTTGTGTAATTATTTGTGTTAATTTGGGAAAATAAATTTGTTGTTTTAGAGTGTTATAAGTTTCAATTATGCCTGAGCGTTGACTTTCTTTTATATGATATATGTATATTTGTTTTCTAGCTTCCTCCGTCCTTAAGTCTCTTACTCATCGTGTTAGTTTAATGAATTTAATTTTAGTATTTCCTGAGTATAAATGTATGATTACCTGTTGAATTTTATTATAGTCTGACTCTCTGACTTCAGAATATATGCCAATTATTCCCTGAACAATTTCTTTTAACTGGTCTGTTATCGAATCTAGAGGGTCGGATACTCTAATATACATAATTCTTTTTCCATGAAGTGTTTCTTTTTTCGATTCTTTGTCATAACATAAAATAATTCGTTGCTTATTTATATTAACAATGTCTTCCTTGATGGGTATGTGATCTAACTGTTCTTCAATTCCAGAATGAATTTTTGCATTGTCTGAAATTTGGTTTACTTCAGTATTTTGACCTTCGATTCTACTAAGAAAATCAGCAACTTTATTTTCTGGGCCTTTCAGATATTCAATATCATAGTCGAACTCTTGCAGTTTGAGTAACCACCATTGATTACGCTGAGAGAACTCTGCACCATTATATTTTTTGTTCAGATATTCAATAGGGAGGTGATCGGTGAATTTGTTTCCCCACAAATAGGGTCTTAACTTCGATACACTCCACACAATTGATAGAAATTCCTTATCTGTAACTGAATAATTTCTTTCATGCTCGTTAAGAGTCCTTGAAATATAACAAACTGGTTGTTTATTCTATGTTAAAACAGCTCCTATAGCGTAATTACTAGCGTCTGTTTTTCGTATTGTGGAAATTTTAAAATTGGGTAAGTTATTAAGTTTAATTTAAGAGTCTCGAAAGCACTCACGTATTCGGGATCATTAGTTTTTATTTTCGTTCCTTTCTTAAGATATCTAGTCATTGGTTGTGCTATTTCTGCATAGTCTTGAATGAACTTCCTATAATATCCGGAACCCCCTAGAAAACTTCTAAGCTGTTTTTTCCGTATGAGGAAGTGGAAGATTTTTAATCGCACTTATTTTATTCGGATAAGGTTTTAATCCTTCTTCTGTCAGGATATGACCTAGGAATTCAGTTTCTTTCTTAAGGAATGAGCATTTACCTATTTGTAATTTTAAATTATTGTTCCTTAAGATTTTGAAAATGTCTTTTAGATTTTTCATATGTTCTTTCAGTGATGCAGAAAATATCAAAATGTCGTCTAAATACACGATACAAGTTTTATTTATATAATCTCTTAGTATGTGGTTCATTAACCGTTGGAACGTTGCTGGTGCATTTTTAAGTCCAAAAGGCATACGAACATATTCGTAAAGTCCTTGTGGAGCTATGAATGCAGTTTTCGCAATGTCATTCGGATGCATCATAATTTGATGGTAACCCTTAGCTAGATCAAGAGTCGAAAAATATACTGCGATATTTGGTAAAGGTAATCTACCATCCTCAGTTATTTCATTTAAAGCCCTATAGTCAACACATATGCGATATTGTACTTGTCCATCCTTATCGGGTTTGGTGGACACTACTTCTATGGGTGAAGCATATCTACTCATACTTCTCCGAATTATACCTTGTCTTTTCATCTCTTTAACCTGTCGGGCTACCTCTTCTTCATGTTTCTTTGGTAATCTATATAATTTAGCATGCAATGGTTTGTCTTCATGAAGACGAATTTCTTTTTTATTCCCCTTCTTTGTACTGAATGCTCTCGAATTCTATTAGTAGGGAGGTCAGTGCTGTCTGTTCTTCGCGATTAAGTCTGCCGAAGTCAGGACTGTCCTCTTCTAAGTAATTACAAGAGTGTTCCAAAGTTTTTTCGATTTTTACGATTGTTTGATTCTTCAGGGTTATAATTTTTTGTTCTATATCAATGGTCTTTATAATTTTTTCTAAAACATCCATGCCGAATAACATGGTATAATTTTTGTGTTCTAATTTATGACCATATGCTTTGATGTAGGTTTTATTTGCATACCCAAATTCTTTTGGAAAGGGAATCTGCTATATATTTGTGTCTTGCGTTGAGCTACTATTGATAGTTTGTATTTTCGTTAGTTTTGTATCTAATATTTTGTATTTTGTCATGTCTAGTTTGTTCGTATTTATGATTGTCATTGCGCTACCAGTATCAATTAAAATATAGTGTCTTTGATTTTCTATTTCTACTGGTGCCATCATTATTGATCCGAGCCTCAATTCAGAAAAACCGGCGGTTCTACTGCATTAAGTTCCTGTCGGATAGGTTCTTGATCTGTGAGGACATTATTAGTATCCATTGGTTGTGGCCTCGAATTATTTTGTCTACTAATACCTGAGGGTCTTGCCTCGTTCCGATTGTCATTTTGCCTAACCTGTCTTGAACCTCTTTGCTCACTAGCATTATTACTAAAGTCTTGTCTTCTATAAGTGTCCCTATTTTGGTTGTTAAAGTGGTTATATCTAAAGTTTCTTACTTGATTATTATTGTTATTGATATTTAGATTACCATTATAGCAGCCTATATACGAGAAGAGAATTCTTTCAATTTGTAGCATATCAAATTTATCTCTAAGTTCCCTGGCTAAGTTACCTATAGTTATATCCCTAAGTTTATTTATAATTATGTTATATAAAAGTGTTTTTTCTTGTTCTTTGTTTGTGGCAAAAATAACAAAAGTATTAATTTTACTCAAAAAATATTCTAACTTATTAACTAGATCGTAAATTGAACTTACTTTCATATTCAAAATCTCCCTCGTGAGGTCGAAGCTGTTAACGATGGGTCGATAGTGTTGTGTAAGGAGTTCCTTTGCTTCGTTCCATGTTGTGACGTTGTTCACTATGAGAAGATCCATCGCCTTGCCTTTTATCTTTGCCTGCTGGATTATCCTCCACGTTTGTTGACGATCTCCCCCTGAATTGGAAAGGGGGTTCTCCACCATGACTAGGAAGTTAGTCAGATTTTTGCTTTTACCTTCAGATTCAGGTTAATAACGAATTTCTCTCATTACGTTACTTCCTATGCTTGCTGGTGGGATTCTCTCCACTATAGCCATTAGGCTGTTCAACAACTCCCGGTTTGTCACATCTTGTTCCGCCATATTTATATAAGTAGATATTATATTTGTTTCTTAGTTTTATTTTCACTGTCTTTAGTTGTGAAGGAAAAAAAAAACACTTTCACTGTCTCTTTAAAAATGGACAAAACGTTCACGTATTGTTCGTTTACAGAATCAGGATATTTATACCTAATCCTACCGACTGCGCCAGAAAAATTCCCGAATCGCGGAATATTTTTTTAAAATAAAACAAGAGATATTTTTCTATTGTATATTCCCTTTTTATTATTCTGATTTTTTTTATCTTGAAAGATACGGCCCCTGTCTCAATGCGGGGCTGCACCGTATTGCTTCTTTTAGTTGATCTTAAAAACTCAACTACTTAATAGCTGTTGGAGGAGACGAAAACTATCTGAGAAGAATGTCGATATCGAATATACATATGAACCGATATTCTTTTGTTTACTTTATTCTTTTTGTTTTATTCTTAACCGAACCAATGCATTTACCTCCTAGTGGGAACATATAGCATACCCAAGCAATAATGATTGTGAGAACTATGACCCACAATTAATATTGCTTGTGTTTACTTTTTCAAGTGGTTTGCTTTTAGTTTCTCAACAGGTCAACTGAATGCATTGGTTTGATTTTAGTTTGCCGCAATCGTAAATTCTTCACTAGGTCATTTATTGTGAAGCAATAAAATGCATAATTAACGATGTCATTCATTGTGAAGCAATAAATTGCATAATTAACGATGTCGTTTATTGTGAAGCAATTTACGATGGCAGCAATTTGAGAATAAGTATGGTTTAGGACCAATACTTAACTCGCGTGCAGAAGAAAATAGAGCTGTGTGAGCAGTTAGAACATGCCCAGCATGTAGATCAACGAACCATCCGATATGGTGATGTCCACAGTTCCAGACTTGGACATTGAGAGCCAGACAGGATATGGTGAAGGAAAGAGGCCTATGCAGCAATTGCCTGAAAGTAGGTCACCAACCGAAAGAGTGCTTTCAGGGTTCATGCACTAGGTGCCATGCCAAGCAAATGCACAATAGCGTAATGTGCCCTATGAAAGAGTTGCGAAAGGGAGATAATGCGGTACTGCACGTACCAGAGAGAGAGATGCACAAACCAGCAAAGCGCAGCGGAAAGAAGGAGGACTGACTAAGCCAGCCACCAGAGAAGCGCCGACGTCTTCAGAGCGGAGAGAAAAGGAAAGAAGAGATAGATGAGATAGAAAGCGACACGGATAGATCATGGAAAGACTTTAGAAGAAATAATATGTTTAGAAATAAAGAAAATATTGACGAAAGTCGGAAAGAGTATATAAAATGGATGCCTACGGCACAATTCAGGATAGAGGTAGATGGTAAGAGATATGGACCAGTTACGGCTCTTCTAGATACAGCGGCACAACCGAATCTGGTAAGCTGCCAATTACAGAAGCGATTGGGTTTGTTGAAGCAACCAATGGCATCGAGAGTGCTTGGGATAGAGGGACAGCCGTTCCATGTAAAACACAAAACCATGTTGAAACTGAGTCCATGGTTCGAATCCAGTGACTCCATTGAACAAGAGTTCTGGATATTGCCGAGAGAAGATAAATGGCAACTATTAGTGCCAGAGAGAGATGTCCTGGGGACAGAGAAAGATAATTTTTCGGGGATTCTTTTTGCGGACCCTGAATATGGAAAGACAGGTCCAGTAGATTTACTACTCGGATGCAAAATATTAGCGAAAGTATTTCGTTCTGTGCTAGGTTGCCAGCCACAAGGTGCACTATGCATGGACCCTATGTTTGGAAAGATCATGTTCGGAGAACATTGGACAGAAGAAGAAGAGAGAAAGAGTGATAGAGGAAAGAGAGTATTTTGTGTGACTGTTGATATCAATCAGTTGCATGATATGCTCAAGAGATTATGGGAAGTAGATGAGGTCAAAACACCTTCTGTACGTACCACAGAAGAAGAGTTAGTAGAAGCTAACTTCGTAAAGACATATTCACGTGATTGTTCAGGGAGGTTCGTCGTGACGATTCCCCTGAAGCAATTTGAGGTAGATTCAGAGATAGATTTTGGGAGTTCCGAGCTAATAGCGAAGCGTAGATTCTTTGCTTTAGAAAGAAGACTGGAAAGAGATCCTGAGGTGAGAGAGAAGTACATACACTTCATGAGATTCAGCTTAATGAAATTCAGATGCTTGGAGAGAAACTACAAAAAGATTTGCATGAGATTCTAATGCGTTTCCGTAGACATAGAATTGCGATAAGTGCGGACATCAAGATGATGTTCCGAATGTTAAAGATTGTAAGAGATCAATGGGATCTACAGCGAAAATTTTGGATAGAGAACCCTAGAGATAGATTGAAAGAGTATTGGTTGACCGTGGTTACATACGGCATTCAATGCGGTAAGAGCATTAATGCAATGTGCGAAAGTTGCAGAGAAGGAGTTTCCAAATGCTGCGAGAGCAATATTGGAAGATTTTTACATCGATGATTGCACAACTGGTGCAGATTCTGAAGAGAAAGCGATAGAATTGTCAAGAGAGATAGATAATGTACTGAAAGGTGCAGGCTTTGAATTGAGGAAGTGGAAGTCGAACTCAAGACTTTTGGTGAAAGACATGAATTATGAAGAGCAATCAGCAATCATATTTCAAGATGACGAGAAAGCATCAATCTTAGGATTTAAATAGTTAGTAGAGAAAGATCAATTCACGTTCATAGTGAAAACACCAGCGATGCGTGGCCCAGCAATATGACCATAATGGTTTCATATCGCCTGTGACAATTTCTGGAAAGATTCTCATCCAAGACATAATATGGCGGTTAAACGTCGATTGGGATGAAAAATTACCGAGAGAGATAGAGGAAAGAGTTTTGGAAAGAGATATTATTCCTTGAGAATATAAGATTGGATAGATGGATAGGAACATCGGAAGTGGTAGAGATAGAGATTCATGGTCGGCAAGAGCATATGGTGCAGTCATTTATATCAGAACGATAGACCATGAAGGAAAGATTCGAGTGAGTATGCTAACTGCCAAAACACGCGTTGCACCACTCAAAACAATAACATTACCACGTCTAGAGCTTGCTGCGGCAGAGTTGCTAGGACAATTATTGGTAAACGTGAGAGAGACAATGTGTCGCAGCGGAAGCTACTGCTAATCATGTACACTCTTCAATGTGCGGTAATGTCCGACAGTTGAGCGATGCAGCATATGATTATATGTGTGAATAATAACTATACTGTTCTAGCTTTACTTAAAATATTTATTATTTGTTTTTTATATTAATGTCAATAAAATTATTATTGTTTTTTGTTTAATGAAACTTATAAGTTCATCTTTTTTCTCTTCAATTTAAAATAAAAAAATAAATAAAATAATTAATAAATAAAATAATATTTTGAACAGATAAATTATTTGAGATGAATTCCCAAAAGGTAAAATAATAACAGATGTATTTAAGATCCACTTTTTCCAGCTGAACTATCGACATGGTCCTTCAAACCGGATAAGAACTGGATGATCTATGGATGTTAGAAATATCTCCATTCATACATATCTGAACACAAGAATATTTGTTTAAAATATAATCTTCAAGGATGAATTCAATTTGGATTGAGAATTCATTTTTTTTTGTTTTGTTTAAATATGCGGATTATGTGTCCCGAGACTTATTTTGTATCTATTCTTTAGAAACTGAAGTGACATTTGAACGACAGAGATTCTGATGTTATTGTACCAAAGAAAGGTTTCACTAAAACGACACGTAGTAGCAAGCAGATTGCTGAAATGGCAAAGGCTCGAAAAGTTTGTTAAAATAAAAACAGATTTTCTTATGGTCTACAATATGTGTAGCTGTAGCCAAAAACAATGATTTACGTATCACAAATGCGTGATGGTATATTATAATGCAGTAGCTATTGATTACGGATCAAAAATGCGTGGTCGTAATCAATACTAAAAGCGGTTATGGATCACAAATGCGTGATCATAACCAAAAGCGATTATGGATCACAAATGCGTGATCGTAATTGAAAGCGATTATGGATCACAAATGCGTGATCGAAATTGAAAGCGATTATGGGTCACAAATGCGTGATCGTATTTAAAAGTGATTATGGGTCACAAATGCGTGACCATAATTAAATGCAGAATGATATATGGGTCAGAATTAGCTCGGCCATAAATAATGCAGGCTAATGTATTTAATTTCTATTATTTCAAAGTCAAGCAAAAACAACAAGAAGATACTGCTCGAAATCCTGTAGCTTATTCAGTATTGTATCTTCAAAACGTTCAACGAACTTATACAGGTCCATGGGCTCCATCACATGGAACCAAGAACAACAGAAACAATGATGACGCTACATCAAAGGTAAAGCGAAAGAAACGACAATCAGATGAAATTAAAGAACTAACAAAAGATGAGATGAAGAGCTGGTGTGAAATGAGATTGTATGCTAATGCTAATTTTCTTGATGCTAATAAACACGTAATACAGACAAAACTAGAAATGCTAGACGAACTCTGGAAGGAATATGACAGCGCTTGCCGTCAATTACTTTCTTTTGGTAACATGCCTGAATATACCTTTTTTGAACAAGGAGAGGAGATTTACTTCACAGCAAAAACCACATTGCGATCGAGATTAGCTCTGTTAACACCGGATCTTTCCAATCACTCGGACAAAAGTGTTTTGCAAATCCAGTGGGGTGACCTACCGATTTTTGATATACTACCAACATTTGCTGGAGATTTCGCCAAGTGGGCATCATTTCGTGATGCATTCTAGAGGAAGTGCATAATAACAAAAATTTAACTAATGCACAACGGTTAAGGAAGCTTTTAAGCTGCTTAGAAGGCTCAGCTAAACGTGCAATTGGTGAATGGTCAGTGGCAGATGATGCTAATTACCAGATGGCTTGGCTTTCATTGCAACAACAATATGATAACAACCATCAAACAATTCGAGCACACTCGTATGATGATTTACGCGATGTTTTGGACACTGTACGAGTAAACCGAAGGCATTTACTGTCACTGTTATCACCAGAACAGTTGATTGATTACCAATTCCTACACCAAATCGAACAGTTGTTGGACATAGAGGGACGACGTGAATGGGAAATGCGCCATCGTGTAAATGAGGTACCTACACTAGAGGATATGTTTTCATTTTTAGGGCAGCGTGCGAATTGTATTGCAAGTTTGCCAATGAGTACGAATAAACCACCTTCAATTGCACCTGTTTTTCAACAATATCATGTTCCAAAATCATCTAACAGTACAATTCAGCGCACATCTGGCTTAGCAAATGGCCAAATGTGGCAACCAGTAGCTCCGATCTTTGATCAAAGACATCCATCTAAAAATCGCTAGTGTTTTAAATGTGAATTACCAGGTCATCTACTGTTTCATTGTGATCAATTCAAAGCAATATCGATGAACGATCGAAAAGAATTTGTGCAAAAGAAGCATTTGTGCGAATCATGTTTCAGCCCAAATCATTTAGGAAATAATTGTTCTAGAGACCCCTGTTCTCACTGCCCAGATCAACGGCATAGCAGTTCAATTTGTCCAGGAAACAATCAACCGAAATCAAAAGGACCAAAAAGATTATCTGGTGAATCGAAGTAACAACTAACACAAGCAGGTGGACACAATGACCTCGGTGTGTCCCATTCTTCTATACCATATTCATCATTATTTGGAAATCATCAGGACGGTGACTCAGGGATAAGATTGGCTTTGCTGGCAACTGCCCAAGTTCGATTGAGAGTTGGTCCATTTACAACTCATCCTATTTGAGCAATGTGTGATTCTGGTTCTCAAGTAAATCTAATGTCAAAAAGAATTGTTCAAACTGATGTACTGCCCACGAGACTGTGTAATATGTGGATTTTAGGAGTTAACAGCTTATCAATGCATCCAGTTAGAAGAAAAGTATGTTGTCAACTGCTTTCTCGTTTCAATGATAAAGCAATAGCAGAAATTGAGTTACTTGTGGTACCAGAGTTATCTATACGATTATTACCAAATACACGTGTACCCATTGATTTGGTTCCAAGTGATGTTCCACTGAAATTAGCTGGTCCAGTTTTTCATATACCCGCACCCATTGACATGTTACTTGGTGCTGGAGTTTGGGCGATCAATATTCAAGATATCATGTCAACCAATGAATATGGCATCATTATTCAAAGCTCACGACTAGGGCTATTAGTATATGGTGGTGGTGTATGGCCATTAGAAGAAGCACAGGTGTGTTCAGCGTTTGGACCTTTAAAAGATGAAGAACTTTCATCTTTATTACATCGATTTTGGGAAATAGAAGATATTCCTGAAGCTAAAGTACAGACTTTGAGCAAGAGCAGTGTGAGAAATTCTTTATGGCCCATTATAAACGAACAACACATAGGCAGATATGTTGTTTCGCAGCGATATAGACGAAATAGGATCATCATGTGATATAGCTCTGCGACGTCTACACGCATTAGAACGTCGGTTTGAGCGTGAGCCTTTATTGCGTGAAAAATATGTTTCTAGTATCAGCGATATGTTGAAAGCGGGCCATTTACGTGAAGTAGATCGTGAACCAAGAGGATAGTGCTTCTATATTCCACACCATGCAGTTACTCGTAAATTTCGAGTAGCCTTGTTATCTCCCTAAACGAAGCCCAAATGATTGGCGAAAAATTGCAAGATGATTTGTTCGACCCGATTATGCGGTTTCTCCAGCTGAACTATCGATAGACAATGAACCTAGATAGAGCAGATTACAACCTTTGGACAGATTCACTCGTTGCATTGGATTACCAAATTGCCATGCAACTTAGAGACGTTTGTAGGAAATAGAGTTTCGTCTATACAGACAAACACTGAAGTAAAAAGATGGAGACATGTTGGAACGAAAGACAACCCTTGCAGACCTGTTGAGTAGAGGAATCAAGCCATCACTATTGGTTGACAACAGACTCTGGCAACACGGTCCTGAATGGTTAATCAAACCCCGAACTACCTGAAATCTGAAAATTATGTGCCAAATGTTTCAGATGGGGGGAGGGAGAGGAAAGAATCCTATCGATTATCTATATGTACAAGAGATATCGGAAAGAGCGTATCAGTGATTGAATACGCATTTACGTTAGAGAAAGCGCTGAATATTGTAGTTACATATTCAGATTTATCAACACAATCAGAGAAAGAATTAGAATACGGAAAGAAGAAGAAGGAAAGTATGGAAAGAGGCAAAGACGTTCTAAGCGAAAGAGTTCAAAGAGAGATAGAATGATGATTGTTCAACCAACTTCATCAGAGAAGAAGCAAGCGATAGAGCATTTATTAAGGAAAGAGCAGAGAAAGTATTTCTGTAAGGAAATTACCTACCTGAAGAGAGATAGATGTCTACCAGACAAGAGCAAGATTGACTCCATGAAACCAATTCTAGATTGCGATGGCATTCTGAGGGTTGGGGGGAGATTGGAAAGAGCAGAAATAGAATTCGAAAGAAAAAACCCAGCAATTGTGCCAGGTGCATCACGATTAGCATGGCTGATCATGGACAGTGCGCATAGAGCTACGAAACATGGTGCAACACAAGCGATGATGCAGCATATAAGAGAAAGATTTTGGATTCCCAGAATCCGGAGCGAGATTAGAAACTATCTTCATAAATGTTTGGTTTGTGTGAGATACAACCATCGTTTTGAGATGCAGATGATGGCTGATTTGCCATTGGAAAGAGTAAACCCAGGAAAAGCGTTTCTGCACACAAGTGTAGACTACGCTGGCCTATTTGAGATTACGATGATCGATAGAGCTGGAGCACAGATAGTGAGACAGAAATGTTGGGATTCGATATTTGTATGCCTCAAGACAAGAGCAGTACATATTGACATAATATCGAACCTTTCATAAGCAGCATTCATTGCTTGCTACGAAAGATTTAGCGGCAGGAGAGGTAGATGTGAAAGATTATACAGCGACAATGGCACAGCCCTTGTTGGTGCAGAGAAAGAGTTGAGAAAGACAGAGGGGACAGAGTGGAAATTCATGACTCTAGCCGCGCCACACCAAGGTGGTATATACGAAGCTGCAGTCAAATCTATGATGTACCATCTTACGAGAATTGTTGTACCTAGAGTGTTGACATATGAACAATTGTTGACATTACTTACTGGGATAGAAGCTATTCTGAATTCAAGGCCTCTACAACCGTTGAATGATGATCCTAACGACTAACGCCGGGACATTTCCTGGTTGGAGAGCCATTAGTTTTACCACTTCCCTTCGTGACCAATGAAATGCCAAATGTTCAGGGAGTGAAGTTGTGGAGAGAGAGAGAGAGAGAGAGAGAGAATGTTGTCCCATTTTTGGGCAAGATGGAAAGAGGAGTACTTAAGTTCTTTGTTAGAGAGCAAGAAATGGAGAAGAGAAATAGATAAAGTGAAAGAAGGGCAGTTATGCATTATCAAGAATGATATTTTTCCGCCATCAGCATGGGCGTTGGGGCGTATCATAAGAGTTATTCCGAGCAAAGATGGTCTGATACGCAATGTGGTGATCCAGACAGCAGCCAATCAGCTAACGAGACCAGTACAGAAGATATGCATCCTACCAACCGAAGAGCAGCGTTAATAAGAGCAGCGTTATATACCTTTATATTATTGGTTATATTTTGTATATATTTGGGACAGATTAAGATTGTAAGAATAAAATGTGAAAGGGTGGAAAACCGTAGGTTTTCGCCGGGACTGTATCGAACTGCATGATTCTGGCAACTCAGCAGTCGATGTTTTCTATATAGAAGGAAAGATGTATGAGCCAAATTTATATAATATTGTAAACAGGAAAGATAGAGCTAGGATAGACTTCGAACGAGAAGGTTAATTTTAAATAAATCGGAAAGAATAGTGGTTTTTATTTTAATGTTCCACTTTAAATTAACCGTTTTTTTTATTTTAACATAGAAGTTGGAATTTCAAATCTTTTTGGATAGAGCTCTCCACTGAGCCATCGATACAATTACATTAACAAACAACTCAGGCACAATAACAATAGAACAATGGAGGGTGTCAAAAGAGCTATCTTTCTCTGATCACAAAATCATTGAATTTCTCATACCAGACACAATAGTCTTCAAGAAACCATTTAGAAACCTTCGTAATACGAACTGGGACATTTTCAATAAGGAATTAGAAACTAGGATTAATTCCTTAGAAAATAATTTACTAAATGGAAATGAATCCTTAGTTATAGCCACCACAGGCTAAATAAGGCTTTTGAAAAAGCATGTCCCCTTAAACAGGTAAGGGAAGGCAGTAAGAAACCACTTTGGTGGACACATGAAATTGGCAGTATCAGAAAAGAAACAAGAAGACTTTTCAATATAGCCAAACGAACTAGAAATGAATTAGACTCGGAAACTTACAAAAACAGTCAAAGAAAATTCAAAGCTGAAACACAACCGGCGAAACGCAGCTCGTGGCAAACATTCTGCACCCAAATTGAAGGGACAAACGAATCAGCGAGACTCAGAAAAATTCTAGCAAAAGAACCAGTTCCCCTAGGGTCTCTTAAAGGCCCTAATGATCAATGGACTGAATCATGTGGAGAATCACTGGAGCTCCTTATCAAAACTCATGTTCCCAGTTGTAACTTTGATGTTAATAACACAGAAGATGCAGTACAAATGGAGCACATGGTGCCACCAGATATTATAACAGAAGATAAAATAAACTGGGCGATACACTCGTTCTCACCCTACAAATCTTAGGGAACAGACGGCATCTTCCCCTTGACGTTACAGAAGAACACTAAACATGTCACCCAAAATCTCAAGAGCTTCTTTATAAGCAGCCTTAAGTGGGGATATATTCCCTTGGCATTGCGTTAAGTTTAAAATTGTTGAAACAGCACTCCACAACTTAGTAGGCATAGTAGAAACAACACTCAAGAACAAAATCTAGCTGATTTTCTGGACGTTGAAGGAGCTTTCAACAATGTACATAATGATGCGGTAAAAAGAGCACTCGTATACCTTGAAGTAGATAATTCCCTCATAAACTGGATTATCTGTATGTTAAAATACAGGCGGATTAACTCAGAACTAGGGGATGCACGGATCAAAGCATCCACATTTAGGGGGACTCCACAAGGAGTTCTCTCGCCACTTTTGTGGATATTGGTTATGAACGAAATCCTGATCGAACTGGAACACAGCGGTGTCAAAGTAGTCGCCTACGCAGACGACTTGGTGCTGCTAGCGACTGGTAAATTTCTTTCCACAGCCAGCGAATAGATTAACTACGCCCTGTCGAAAGTTTGTAGCTGGACGAGGAAATGTGGACTCTCGGTCAACCCGCAAAAAACCGAACTGGTACTTTTTACTAACAAAAGGAAAATACCAGATTTTGTCCTACCATCAATAGAAGGAACCTGACAAATATCTGGGCGTAATTCTTGACAAAAAAGTAAACTGGGGTTTGAACACAAAAGAAAGAACCAAGAAGACCATGATCGCTTTTTACTTCTGCAACAGGATCTTTGGTAATACCTGGGGTCCAAATCCTAAGATCATAATGTGGATGTACACGGCCATTATAAGACCGATCCTTACATATTATGGTAGCCTGGGGTGGAATCGCGTAAGGTGATTTGTGATCATCACATTTGTGACAGTAACAGGTGATAGGATTTGATTTTCCATCTGCGTAAAGTGATCACCAAAAAATAGTGCAAATTTGGTACCACTTTGAGAGAAAACATTGTTTTGTACCCATACTTGTAAGATTTGACATATCTCAGAAGTCGATTTGAAGATTTTCTTTATAGCGGTCACCAAGTTTATTCAAAAGTGTTGAAATTAAATTATTTTAGTGAATAGTTGCAAGTTAATCAAACAAAATTCTGCGGTGGTTAGATTTTAAATATTGAAAATTATAAAAGTTTTAAGTTCAAGTGATTAAAAGAAACCGTCGCATATGTTTTTCTCTGCTGATTTAGAGAAACCTGCGCTTCGAATTCCCTATATACATTTTTGAATAACATTTTTTTTTCTGGAATAAAATCACAATTGTTTGTCTTAATTTTGGCAACTATTCACTGAAATCAATTCATTTTAATACTTAATAAAAAGACGTGACCATTCAATGTACTTTTGAATATTTTTTTTTAGGAGATTTGATAAATCATTGGACATAATAACTTGATAAAACTATTCCTACATACATACTCGTATGTATGTAAGTAGTATGCACATACATTATATTTTTCATGACAAATTGTATTTTAATGCCCTTTAAGAAAAAAAAACTAGGTATATATTCATTGAATATAAATTTATTTAAAATATAAGGTACTTTCACTTGAAAATGCAGAAATTAAAGCATACATGAATAGTTAAACATGAAAGTGATAGCTAAATAGCTGTCACCAAAAATAGTCACAAAAACATGATTATCACTGGTGACAGTCACCTTACGCAGACGGAATGTGTCGATAGTGACTATCACTTATCACATATCACCTTAGCCGATTCCACCCCTGGTTTGGTGGAGCGCGATGCACAAAGAAACTAATTGCAAATCGCTTAATAAAGTTCAAAGACTAGCGTGTATAGGAATTACAGGGGCAATGAGATCTACACCCACTGCGGGAATGGAAACGATACTCAACCTAAACCCCCTAGATCTACTTGTACAAGAAACTGCGGTCTACAGTGCCCTAAGACTAAGCCAAGCCAATAGCTGGAAAAGGAACTCGGTAGGTCACGCACAAATTACCGATAAATTTACGGAGGGGTATGTATGCACAGACTACAGAACATCCCGTACAGATTTTGAACAACCGTTTTCTGTCTCCATCCCCACAAGAGAGGAATGGGATGCTGGCTTACAACAATCAGATGAACCGGTGGTAGAAATATACACCGATGGATCGAAGATGGACACGGGGTTAGGTGCGGGATTCTTCTCAACAACGTTTCAAGGCCATCTGTACCACAGAAATCAAATCCAAACTGGTTTCATGCTGTCGTGAAGAGCTTAGAGTTCTTGCCACACAGCACAACATCAGACTCTGTTGGTCCCTGGAGTTGGTCTGTGGAATTGAACGTAATGAAAAATCCGATGAACTGGCAAGGACTGGTTCATCGTTAGATCCAAGCCTAACAGACTCCAGTGTTAAAATTCCACCCTGTGCCATTGAACAGGCGATTAACAAGAAACTCACCAATAACAGGTGGAACTCAGTTGCAACTTGTACCACTTTAAAGAATCTGTGGCCCAGCTACAATAAGAAAAAAAACAGACAAAATTATGAACCTGAAAAAGAGATCCCTGCATCTTCTAATAGGAATTATCACAGGACATAATGTCTTAGGGTATCATAAAAACAAAATGGGACTCAATACTGTAGACCTATGCAGAGGCTGCTGAGACGAAGAAGTAGAGGAGGACGCCCTTCACTACCTAGGTCACTGTCCGGCACTGTGCAACATAAGGAAAACATTTTTGGGTAGCTACTTCTTCAACGATTTAGCAGAAATCTGGAAGTCAACAGATGATAACATTTTAAACAAGTTGAGCAATACTGAATAAATTCGGCCTAAATAGTTTTTATAAAAAAAAAAAATTTAAACAAACGAACATCACCAAAAAATGTTCAACGCCCAAAACCTCGCCCCCTGCGTTCGCGCCTGGAATGAGACAATTAAGCAAATCTTTAAACCGGCCAAATTCACCTAAAACATACAATCCATACATACTATACATACATACATACATACATATGTATATTCCTAATTTATATCTTTACTGGCAAATAGAATACAAAATGAAAATAGATTTTTAGTCCATAGTTATTATAAACAGCCGTATTAATAAAAAACCCTTATTCCACCTTCATTCCTTGAGTTTACAAAACGATGGAATAAGAGTTAGTCCACGGAATAAAATTTCCTATTAATAAAAACAAAATGAAAATCTACTACAATGAGTAGATCACGTTACCGAACACACCTAATAATTTGTATTGGGTGATTTTCTGTTAAATGCTTCTTTTTAGCACCCAAAATGTCTTCTACCTAAATTTAAGAAAAAATTATATACATTCAAGTGTTGTTATAAATTATGGAATAAATCAATGATTTAAAGTGCGGGCACTTGATTTTAGGCGTTTTTGAGAATTTCGGCTTGATACGGAAATGACGCCTTCGATACGGAAATGATAATGTACCAGTACAAACATTTTCCTTTTAAAATATTCCTTGTAACAAGGCCCGGGTAAATTCAGGATGCATTTAAAAGACGTTCAGTATTACAGGAATTTATTTAAAATTATTAAAATCTAAATTAAATCGATTTACGGAAATGATTGTGTGGTACGGAAATGACATTTAACTAGTAAGGATAAATAATTTGTTACGTTTTCGCTTCCCCACCTATCTCAGTTTTATTGCCTTTTAGGGGTTTTAAATCAATGCACAAAAGATTTAATGATTTGCAATAAATTCATTATTTTTTTAAGAAAAATCACATCTAAAGTCATTTCCGTAACCATTTTCTCATCGCCGTAACCCAATAAAGGCGACGGAAATTACGAAAATCGATGGTTTTTAACTTTTTAGACAGGAAAAATAGAAAGTATATTTTTTTTTTAATTTTGTATAACTAACTGCAACATAACTTGACAAGACTGTTACAAAATATTTTTTTTTACTATCACTTACTAAAATTATATGCACAACCACTTACTTTAAAATTACACACGAAATTGATGTCCCACCCATTTAATTGAATATATTTCAAAGGAAGCATGAATGAGTTTCTCCATTTAGTGTAAATCCTATCAACTGACGGCCGTTAATTTAAATTTATAAGCATTTAACATTTTTTACGGAAATAATGCAAATACATGGAGACACATGTTTGAAAGTTTGTAACTTAATTGTTTCACATAAATAAATTTAATTTTTAGGGAAGGTGTATTTAACTACATATTCTTAATCCTGGAATTCAATCAAATTAAAATTTATGCATTTAAAAACAAACAAGAAATCCATTTTTCCGCGCTGAAACAAGTAGTAGATACGCGACGAAAATGATATTTGGACCATAAAAACAATTATTTTTTTATTGCATACCTATCTGTAAATATTTAAAATTTAGAAGTGGCCCAATTAGAAACGTACGTTGCTTGCGCTGTTATTGACTTCAAATTAAATTAGTTTTTTTAATTTGTTGACCCATTTTGGTCGGGGCCACAAAAAGGAGCCCTCCTCGCTTAACCACAATGTTCGGTCGTTTAATTTAGTAAACGTCACTTAGACGAAATTTTTTTTTAATAACATTTTGTACTTAGTCCATGGTATAAGATTAACCCTTCCCTATTCCACGTTCATAAATTTGGCTGTAAAAGAATAATTTTATTTAAAAAACAAAACATTTTTTCATACGATTTTTGTTCTTTTAAAATCGATACAACAGTCACTAAAAGAATAAAATAAATATCATTACAATATTCTACGATAGATAGGGGTTCCAAGTATGTATGTGTACACAAATTAGCGCCAGCTTAAATGTCTAACTTTGTCAAAATATGCAGAGGCGTCGGAAGAGGTGTGCGGAGTGTGCCACCGCACACGGTCTCACGCTTCGAGGGGCCCCGCGCGTGCCACATTAAAATTTCTCCGCGTCTTGAAATAATAAAACTTAGAAAACCATGTCTATTTTCTTTATTTTCATAACAACCAAACAAAAAATTTATGGAAATTGGCTTGATGGGACTTGATTTCGCTGATTGGGTTGAGTTGAGTTGAAACATAGTTGTACCTTTCTTCACTTTTCAATATTTCAGTAAAATTAACCTTAATTGTATTGATCCCAAATAATGTACTATTCATGAAATGTTTAATTTTTTGCAGTCAATCCCATAATTGATTCATTATTTAGAGTTAACTTTAATACTCACGTCCTACCATGTATAGTTAAAGTCGATACCATTATGGTTCATTTTACAGAAATATTTAAGTCGTCAATAAATTTGATTATTGGCAAGGCCCTATGGTTACAAACGTCTAAGTTACCTATGAATGTAAAGGTATAAGGACTTATTATTTTAAACCGGGAGCACTGGCGGACTAAGCTAGGGGCGGGGGCTCCATTACTGTTCATTGAACAATGCAACAAAATATGTGTAGAATGGATGTACATTACATAGATATAATATATTTTAAGATTTTAAGAAAAACACGTTCATATGAACCTACTACCGTCTTATTATATTTTGTTCGTAATTTTTCTATATCACACATGAAGAAAAATTTTATGGGGCCCCCCATCTCGAACTCATTTTTTTTTTTTTTGTTAAAAATTAATTTTTGGCGGGAGAACTCATTCCACTCAATAAACATTTATGTATTTACATATTCTATACCGCTTTTGATGATATTTTCAGGAAATCTTCTGATTAGCCCAACTCGATGAACAGAATTTTTGTTTGTTTAAAGTAAAGTGTTTCCTATACAAAGCAGGGGATCGGTCGCCAGTTTTGAATAAAAGCTTTTATTTTGTTTTCTCTTCATTGTTTTTTGCACTTTACATGGTGGTTGTTTAATAACACATTTTGCTAAAGTAATGACATCAAATTGAAGAGATAACCAGAAAACCCCATCGAAATCTGGAAAAGAACTTCAAAAATAGGGCATACATATTTGCCTCACTTGATTGACGCCACTTCAGAAATCTTTCAAAAAAAGACAAAATTAAAAAAAAATATTTAATTTGGCCACTATTTTGTGACAAAATCTCTATATAAGAAGGCTTAATTGAATGATTCAGATTTTTTTAAATAATCGAGACCAATCTCGACCCAGTCATCACTGAAAGCTTCTGTTAAGAAGTCATCATCTTCAAAATGTCTACTGAGTTCAAAAACTTTTTTGAAGTAGCCAGATCTAAACGTTTTTAACGAAGTTCAAGTCAAGTTTAAAGGGCTGTCCCGGTAAAAGTTCCATTTTTGGTTCTAGAGTTTACCTGACTTGGAAGTGTGGAAAGGGGCGCAGTCTTGTTGAAACATTGAAGGTACAAGTCTAAAAATATTAGTAAGTTGTGCAAAAAAAACACGTTTCAGCAAACATTAATTTAATATTTTCTATCACTGTTTTAGGTCTAAATTTCGATTCGAGATCGCCATATTGTGTTATAACGAAGAATATAAAGTTAACAAAATGTTTGAATATAGCTTTTAACAGCCTTTAGTCCATAAAAATTGGTGTTTCGTCCCGGCGTTCTCACTTGGACTCTTAAGTTGACAGTGAGGGCCTTGTCAAGACGCAATTTTTATTAAGTTCAGTCCAGCTTACATCAATTTTACAACGAAAATCAATTGTGAACTATATCCAACCCAATTAGAATTTCTAATCAAGAATTGTTGGAAATTTTGTTACCCATGGCCTGGCATTGTTTACATGTGAGTGTTTTTTTATAATACAAATTCTATATACTACTGAAATACATCAGCCAAGTAGAAGACTTAGCATTATTTAATTGGACTTGTTAAATTATTGATTCAAAAAAGATTTTAACAGCCTCTAGTCCTTAAACATTAGCGTTTCGTCCCAGCGTTCTCACTTGGACTGTTCAGTTGACAGTGATGGCCTTGTCAAAACGCAATTTTTATTAAGTTCAGTCCAATTTGCATTAAACCCAATTAGAATTTGTAATCGAGAATTGTTGGAAATTTTGTTACCCGTGGCCTGGCATTGTTTACACATGAGTTTCTTTTATAATATAAATTCTATATACTTATTGAATAAATCAGCTAAGTAGAAGACTTATCATTATTTAATTGCACTTGTTGAATTATAGATTCAAAATAGCTCTTGACGGCCTTTAGTCCTTACAAATTCGTGTTTCGTCCCTGCGTTCCCACTTGGACTCTTTAATTGAAAGTGAGGACCTTGTCAAGACGCAATTTTTATTAAGTTCAGTCCAACTTACATCAATTTTTTAGCGAAAATCAGTTGTGAACTATATCCAACCCAATTAGAATTTCTAATCAAGAATTGTTGGATTATGTTATCCGTGGCCTGGCATTGTTTACATATATGAGTGTTTTTTATAATACAAATTCTATACTACTACAATAAATCAGCCAAGTAGAAGACTAATGCTAAAGGTGCTATTACATTATCATATATATATGGCAAACTTGCCATATAAATACGTTCCAAAAGCGACATATAACGGTAATATACATATTTATATGACAAGATATGTATGACTTATATTGTGTTATATATATTGTGTCATATAAATATGTAAATTACCATCGATGTAGCTTTTGGAACGTATTATAATGTAATATCAACTTAAGTCTTCTACTTGGCTGATTTATTTCAGTAGTATATAGAATTTGTATTATAAAAAAACATGTAAACAATTCCAGGCCACGGGTAACTAAATTTCCAAAGATTCATGATTAAAAATTCTAATTGGGTTGGATATAGTCCACAATAATAAGAAGATGAAGAAATTAAATATCAAAATATTGAAATTACTTCTGTTTTAAGTGGAGTGAATGAATAAAATTCAATTAAAAAGTACAAGTGCCCTCAACTCCAGAAATAATTGTGTTTCGCCCAAGGTATAACAGTGGTCTCTTCAGTCAGTCTGTTATATCCTTCTAAGACACAAATTTTGGTCGATGTTTACCGACTCTTATAAAAATCGCAGCAAAAAGATACTGTGAATTTTATTATTCTAGGGGAATTTGTTTAAATTCGTGCACCTAGAAAATAAATACCCGTGGTCAGGTTTTTTATAATAAGAAGATGAAGAAATTAAATATTAAAATATTGAAATTACTTCTGTTCTAAGTGGAGTGAATGAATAAAATTCAATTAAAAAGTACAAGTGCCCTCAACTCCAGAAATAATTGTGTTTCGCCCAAGGTATAACAGTGGGCTCTTCAGTCAGTCTGTTATACCCTACTAAGAAACAAATTTTGGTCGATGTTTACCGACTCTTATAAAAATCACAGCAAAAAGATACTGTGAATTTTATTACAGTATCTTTTTGCTGTGATTTTTATAAGAGTCGGTAAACATCGACCAAAATTTGTGTCTTAGTAGGGTGTAACAGACTGACTGAAAGCCCACTGTTATACCTTGGGCGAAACACAATTATTTCTGGAGTTGAGGTCACTTGTATAGTCCACAATTGTCAATTGATTTTCGCTGTAAAATTGATGTAAGTTGGACTGAACTTAATAAAAATTGCGTCTTGTCAGGGCCCTCACTGTCATCTGAGGAGTCCAAGTGATAACACGCACCGGGACGAAACGCCAATTTTAAAGAAACTTTGACAAATGCATCGAGGGAAAAAATTTCGCGCTTCACTAAATTAATGTGGACTTCCTGTCAACAAAAATATCAAGTCGGTAAAGGGCAAATTTGATTTGTTTAGAAAAAAAGATCAAATTTCTAAACAAATCAAATCTTTCATAGAAAGATTTACACCGAATTGAACACACGAATTTGTTTGCGAGTTCATTACAAAAAAAAAAAATATTTGATCCCCAATCGTTGAAAGAAAATCGACATAACATTATCTCTCATTCGAACCTATCAAACCGATTTGAATCGGGTTTCGATATTTAATTTGTAGTTCCCTAGATGTTGATTTTAAGGGTCTGAGTGTTCTTCTTTGGACAAAGCATCTCAATAGTCTGCATGATGAACTTCACAAAGGGTTTTCTTGCTAGCAAATGACATCTTGGTTAACCGCTTAACATGTTAATCCTTTATACACAACTATTCCTGTACCTATGCATTTAGGCAAAGCCCTCTTGAACATTTATAATTTTGCTAGTATACCTACCTATAACAATTTAGTTACACAAAATTACAATTATTTGGTGCATAATACCCATTTCTTCTTTCTATGGGTCTAGATCTACTTTTTTTTAAAAGCTCCCATTTTGGGGTGCCTACTAGACTAAGTGGGTGTATTTTCCAACAACCGTGGATAGATTTTGTAGCACAGGATACAAATAGATAATATTTCGATGTCGTGCTTAATTAATACAAATAGTTGACGAGCAACACAGTATTGTTTAATAATAAAACAAATTTATTTATCTTAAAACAACAACAATGTAGAACTGATGAGTTCCCAATTGGATTGGTTTTTCAATTGGAAATCAATTTACTCAAAAATCTTATCTTTTACCTGAAAAAAAAAATTATTTATGGATTGATTGCACTATCAACTTAGATTTTAGACTTACCCAAGTAATGGATTACTCTCAACGATTACCGCTTTAGGTATGATAATTGTGGGACAGGGGTTCGTTGAACGCTTATCAGTGTTTGCGATCGAAATTTTACTTATTGTATTTTATATTCATTTAAATTTAGGTCAACTTCACATTAACAAACGCGGTGAGCGGAGACAAGACGATGCAAAGTCACTACAATGGCAGCTGATAGCTTCCACAACTTACAAAAAATATTGCTACCTAAATTATCAAAGCTTGAATAAATTTTGACCATATTAAGGCGGCGGGGGTGTCTTAATATACACCATTATATTAAAAACCAAGATATCTTCATCCACTCAAGAAAAAACACTTCAAAATCTACGCATTTGAAATCGATATATTTTATTCATTTTTCCCATGAAATGGTTTTCTTCACATAAATTATTTTACCGCTTTAAAACCACATAGGAATTAATTTCTTTTCACACGAAGACGACAAAAAGGTTCTCGATGCACTCTCTACAAACTATTTGGTTAAGTAAAAAACAAATATGATGACATTTGTATTTATATTTTTTATTAATACATTTTAAATAATAATTTTGTAATGTTTTTTAATGAAACAAAACAAAAATAAAATTTGTATACACGCAATGTACGTCAATTGTTTCCTACAACAATCTTTTTTTGTTTTTGACGTTTATCTTTTGGTGGAGATTTATCGGGTAGTTTATTTTGTGCTTTTTTTTGTTGATATTTAGTGATATCTGGTGGGAATCAGTAGAAGCTTAGGTGGAGTATATTCAAATGTAGATGGCAGCAGTGTAGTTTGGGAGAATGATGTATATTTTAAAGGCTACTAACTACTATGCATTCCAAGGCCCATAAGCATGGACGTGTAATAATAATACGTCCATTCCCACAAGCATAGATAAACACATTTGAATTATAAGTCAATGGATAAACCACTATGGTGGTTTATCTATTTCGTTTTTTGGCTTTTATCTATTATTTCGCTACAAAAACTGACTGTCAAATAAGTAAGTAAGGTATACCGACACCAATGTCCTCTTTTAACACAGGGAAACTAGTTGCGAGAAATTTTTTTTCGACGCTTTCTGTATTGTCTTAAAAATCTCCTGTACCTTTCACACGTAGAAACAAAGCTGCTAGATAATTGTTTGTTTACCTTTAAAGCCTATCAGTTTTAAGGTAAGACCGCACACAACTGCAGTGGAACTACACTTCACGACGCGGCAAAACATTATTTGTATGAAATTGTATGAGCTATATCGCACTAAGCGGCAACTGAACTTCATACAAATTATTTGGAATCGCAGTTCCGCTGCAGTGCAGTTCCGCCTACTGCGGTCTAACCTTTATGGATACAGTTGAACGCTTGCATAAAGCTATGAACACTTTAAAATGCCTCTAAACGCAAAAACGTGGTTTATGAAACTTATGCAACGTTATATATAGGCCATATAAAGTGGGGTACCCATTATCAAACCCTGCTTGATAAATCTGTTCACGTTTGATAAATGTGTACTCTCTGTTTGACAACCACAATCTTTGTTCACAATTTTTTTGATACTGTCTGTTGGCGATGGCCAACAGAAAATGGCGTCTCTTATGCCAGCAGAAAATGGCGTCTTTATCCAAGAAGAAAATACAAAAACGATCGTATTTTTTAATTATACTTAATACGTTTTTATTTTAACGAAAGTTAAAATCTAGCTACAGCTTTTCGATGTGTATGTGTGTTTTATATCTTTAAAATATAAATTTTTAATATACATGTAATATTATAAAATTAAATGAAACTTACTTGCTCTGCTTGATAGACTGCTGGCGGTGGCGGCATTGGTCGTTAATAAAATGAAATATATGAAAGTTCTTCTTCTTTTTTTTTGACGTCTTAAATTTGGCGCTTTAAGTTTTTTATTCTTTTTAGTTCTTTCATTGACCACCCGCCAGTGTCTTCAAGAAGAGCATTTAAGGTGTAAACATTTGTAAGGCAAAATAATATTTTTTAATTATGCGATAACATCCCAGCCCCCGTGAATCGCTTAGCAAGATTCACCAGCTACGTCCAGCTTGGCAAGTTTTGATACTGGTCTTCTTAATGTACCCGTTGAAGTCTTAACAAGTGCTGATCTCACTTGGCTATCAGGCGCTGGGAAAACTTTTATAATTTTTCCTCGTTTCCATTCTCCGCGGCTTTCATTTTCATCGCAGACGACAACAATATTCCCCACTTCTAACGGCTCAGTTTTTGTATGCCATTTTGTTCTGCGCACCAAAGTGGAAAGATATTCTAATACCCATCTCTTCCAAAACGTTTGTTTAAGTTGCTGAAGTATGTGCCATTGTTTACGAAGATGTGCGCCACTACCAACCTGGGGTGTTTGAACATAATTCGTACACCCTAGCAGAAAATGATTCGGAGTGAGCGGTTCTGCTGCTTCGCTTTCGATCGGCAAGTGAGTGAGGGGTCGTGAATTCACCAAATTTTCGGCTTCTATAAGCAAACTCTGAAGCGTTTCGATTTGTGGTGCCTTTTCCTTCAACGTAAACGAAAGAACCCTTTTGACGCACCGTACCATCCTTTCCCATACCCCTCCGGCCGATGGGTTCCCAGGTGTATTGAAGACCCATTCGATTCCACGTCGCGTACATTCACTTTGAAGTCCAGTTTCTGCTAAAATCCACTCTTTTTTTGTAGCCCCGACGAAATTTGTGCCACAGTCACTCCGCAAGCGAACTGGAACACCTCGACGGTTTACAAAGTTTCGTAAACAAAGAATCACTGCATCAGTTGATAAATCCTTAGCTAGCTCCAAATGTACTGCACGTACCGAAAGAAAAGTAAACAATGCCACCCATCTCTTCTCTTGACGACGTCCTATAGTGATTAGAATTGGACCGAAGTAATCAAGTCCAGTGTACGAAAAAGGCCGGACGTATGCTGTAAGACGATCGGGAGGCAATTGTCCCATTTGTGGTGTTTGTGGTACAGCACCTAAATTTTTACACAGCTGGCACTCTTTCTTTGACCTTTTAACCATTTGCCTTATATTTGGAATCCAAAACTTGGAACGTATAGCACACGCAATTGCTTCTTGGTTATGATGCTGAAAAAGTTCATGATAGTGTCTTGTTATCATAGTTGAAAATTTATAAGGATTTGGTAAGATGATGGGTCTCCTAGCATCAGTTGTTAAACATTTTGCATTGTCGATACGACCTCCGAGTCGTATAACGTTGTCTTCGTCAAGTACTGGATCAAGCTTGAATAACGAACTGCCTTTAAAAATGTTTTGCTTTAACAAAAGAGCACGCATCTCATTGGAAAACACCTCTTCTTGTATAATGCGACAAATAAGTTTCTCGAAAAATTTTATTTCTTTAACTGATAACGGAGTGTTTGGCGATTTAAGTTCAGATTTGTCAATTTTGTTCAATAAATTTTTGAAACCGTTGATTCCACGTCGAACCCAACACATAATTCGGAGAAATTTGTAATAGCATGAATACCGTTCATATGGTAAAGCTGTGTCCTCATTGCAAATCGTCGAAACAAATTTTGATCGTTACTCGCTAATCCTGTCATTTGAGGCGATGTCATTTGGTTGCTCTGGCCATTCTTCTTCCTCATACTTAAGAAACGTGGGTCCTTTTAACCACTTGGAGTCAATAGATGCCTTTTGGTTTGGTCTGGTAGCATCGTCAGCTGGATTTAAAATCCCAGGCACCCACTTCCAATCCTTTACTTCCGAGTCCTCCAGAATCTTAGATATTCGATGAGCCACAAATTGTTTGTAGGTGCGACTGTCAGATCTTATCCAATGAATCACTGTTTTTGAGTCGGACCAGTAAACGATTTTGCTCGGCTGTATGTCATGTGCACCTAATATTGTGTTCTTAAGACGGACGCCTAGGAGGGCTGCTTGAAGTTCGAGCCTCGGAATTGAGAGGGTCTTCATAGGACTACATCTTGTCTTACCCATAACAAAAACAATATCAACTTGGTCATCATAACAAACACGCCAATATCCAACAGCTGAATAAGCGACCTCACTCGCGTCCACAAATATATGGAGTTGAACGTCAGTATTTGGATCCATTATCTTTGAGGCATAACATCGTGAAACTCTTAAACGTTTAATCTCATCAAGACTTTTATACCACTCGTACCATCGCCGATAGGTATCTTCAGGAATGGGTTCAGTCCAGCTGACGTTGACTCTCCATAATTCTCGTAGCAGAAGTTTTGATTTTATGATTATATTGGCCAAAAAACCAAAAGGATCAAATATCGACATTGTAATGCTTAAAACTTGGTATTGCTTGGCCTTCTAATATTGACTGTGGCATTTTTCCGAATTTAAGGATAAAACAAAATTCATCTGTACTTGAGTCCCAGTGCATTCCGAGAATTATTTCGGTTGATGTATTACTATGCCAAATATCTTTGAGATTCATAGTAGGCATATCGTTTGTAAATTTACTTATCATTTTCAGATATTCGGATGAGTTGGAAACAAATCCTCTTAGTTCAAACCCACCCTTATTGTGAACTTCAATAACTTGTCTGGAAACTGAACACGCCTCGTCCACAGAATGAAAACCACAGATAAGCAATACCTAGATGGGAATCTACGGCTGTCAATTCGGTTTGCCTACAAGCTCAAACGTCAAATGGCCGTGGTGAACATCGGATTTTTGCACTAGTGTACGTGCAGACGACCGTGGTGAAAATCGGATTTTTGCACTAGTGTACGTGAAAAAAAATCCGAGTTTCACCTCGGTTCGTGAACAAAATGGCGGATAATTTAAGAATCCAAGGGTTTGTTTAAATGTGCTAGGTTCTTGTATGCCGATTTCCTTTAGACGATTGCAGATTAATTTTTTTTTGTTGTAAGGAAGTCGCAAAAAAAATCCTGTAGCCGGTGTAAATTTTCTATATGAAAGATTTGATTTTTGATCTTTTTTTCTAAACAAATCAAATTTTTCTATCACAGATTTGATTTTTTTGTTGAAATGAAAGTAACATTAAGGTTTAACTACATATACCTACCTACTTTTGCAAAAAAGTACAAAAGTGAGAATTTAAAATGTTCGCTAAAGAAACCTTCTTGAAAGAAAACATACAAAAATTGTTTTGACAGAAAACGTAGTATAACTTCTTATTGGCTGTAGAGCTACTAGCGATGTTGTATTTGTAATGCCTGTAAAATCGTACTGTACTATGGATGGCTTTTGTGATAAAACACGCCTATTGTGTTTTTTCCTCAATCAGAATTGACTTTATTGCAGTTTTTGCAATTAAGAACAGATGAGATTCACACCATTGTGAATCTGGCAGATGAAGGTTTTGTTGGTATTCCAAATGTTTCGCATCGGCTTAGGAGACCATTTTTGTTGCAACACAATTTAAATTGTGTAAAGGATCTTTCAAATCAACGTTAAAGGCTCTTCCAAACCAATGCGAAACATTCGTTGCGGCGAAGAAACATTCGCATGTCAAAATTTATTTACATGGTGATAAATGAGAGTGCCCACACCAACGCGGCGGAGAAACATATGAATTTATTTTGACTGACGAATGTTTCTTCGCCGCAACGAATGTTTCGCATTGGTTTGGGTGAGCCTTAAATCGGAGCGAAACACTCACGACAACAAAACATTCACTTTTTAAAATTAAGTTACATGAAAATAATTGAGAGTAGGTACCCACAATGAAAGCGGTGCGATTTTCCATATGAACCCGATGACTGACGAAAATGTTGTCCACGCATCGGTTTGGGGGACCTTAAATTAATTTCTAAAAATTTACGTCGGAATTTGACCATGATGCAATTCAACCCCTTACGTATAAATTAAAGTAATTTCATATATTAAGTGTGTCTGTACCCTAAAACTAAGAATATAGTAGCTGTCAAATTTGCCATGGTGAATTTAATTTTTGTTGATTTCTCGAACCTTATTATTGGTTGGCGAGATTTTTTTTTTATAATTATTGTGCTGTAGAGCTGAAAAAATTGAAATTATGTTTTTAAATTTCATAAACATAATTAGGTCTTTTGCCCTTTGCTATAATCTGTTCAAACAGGGCCCCTTCGGAGGCGACAGAGTTCTACAAAAAGTTCTCATCGCACATCGTCTGCCCAAGTAGCTTTTTGGCGAATTGGAAGAAAGAAACATGAAAGCACCAAAAGATTTTTCATTGAAATTCAAGGACTCGTTCAAGTTCCGCTTGCCATGCGGGCATTGTGCTTGGTGAAACAATTATTTTTTTGTTAATTTATTTTTTAATGAAAATCACAAACACCGGAATAAAATTCTTCGCACAGCACATTTATGAAAAAAAAAAAAAAAAAAAACTGTCAAACAAATCAAATTTACCGCGTTAAATTGTTGTTGCAGTTCACTTCTATTCATCGACACGAAATGAAATTACAAAAACAACAATGTAAACAAATGGGTTTTGGGGGGTGATACGAACGAAAGATTCCTATCTAGGTATTGCTTATCTGTGATGAAAACAATCAACGTAGTCGTCGACATAATCACCTTGACAGCCTGTGGGTAAATTTTATTAAATTCATTTGCGTTTAAATTCTTCACAAATTGTGCTGAGCAGGGAGAACTGGTGGAACCGAAAATCATCGCATTCATAACGCAAGTATCTGGTGGCCTTTGTTGATCTGCATCTCTCCAAAGGAATCTTTGAGCATCTTGGTCCTCTTTTCGAATGTTAATGCGGTGGAACATTTCTCGTATGTCGGCACATACACCAATCTGTTTTTGTCGAAATTTTAATAATATCGAGAGAAGCGGCTTCGGCTGATAAACTTCTGGATCCTTCATCAGTATTGAGTTGAGAGATGTACCATTGACCGAGGCAGCAGCATCAAATACCAATCGCAGCTTGTTTCCTTTGTTGATGTTGCAGACGGCAAAGTGTGGAAGGTACCATGAACGTGGATTTGAAACAGAAACTTCTTGTGGTGTTAATTTTCTGGCATAATTCTTTGAAATGTATTCTTTCATTTTGCTTTTGTACCATTCAGCTAAATTTGGATCCTTTTCCATTTTCTTTTCAGTTGTTTGCAACCGTTTCAAAGCCATGTTGTAACTTGCCGGATGGAGCTGCACTTTATCATCTTTCCAGAGAAGTCCGGTTTCGTACTGACCATTTATTTTTCTTGTTGTTTCTTTTAGGATCTTCTCAGCTCTCTTGTCGGCTTCTGATACGATCGTTCTTATCGGTTGGGTAACATTTTCAAGGGCAAAATACTCGGCGACCTGATTATGAAGATCCATTAAAGCGTTTTCTCCGGGTTCAATGAAACCGATAGTGGCATTTGCAGTACACTCTTCATTGGAACCAAAGAGAGTCCAACCAAGTTTCGTTTTATGGACTGAAAATCCTTCAGTGAAGTGTTGAGACATTTCAGAGGTAGTCTGATCACCAATCCATCTTAGTGACAACAAGTCAGATTGGCCTTTAATCCCTAAAGAATTTACTACCTTTTCTTCGATTAAGGAGATCTTAGCACCGTCGTCAATAAAGGCCATAATGTTGAATGTCCCTTTTGGACCACTCAAGCAGACAGGAATAAATTTAAAGAGTGTTTCCTTTTCATTGTCTTTATTAAAAAGTAGTGCCTACAGGGATAGGTTTTTCAGGGATTTCTGTCGATGCATCAACAACTGTTGCTACGGCAGCACGATTAACAGCTGGGCTACCTATTGTATGTGGGATTTGCTTTGATTGTTCCTTAGTCTCATGGAGAAGACGGTTGTGGCATTTATGACATGAAGCAATTCCACATTCACGGCGAAATGAACATTGTGCTACTCTATGGCCACTGCGTTAGCAACAAAAACATACACGATGATTCTTAACTATTTCCCATCTCTCCTTAACAGTGGCGTCTCTAAACTTTGAACACTGGTGCAATTTGTTATTTTGTTGACATACTTCACATAAGATCGACTTCTTAAATTTTTCATTACCTACTGGGCATATGGTATTGACGTGCTTGGCCTTTCTTTCAATTGAGTCGGATTTCATTTCTGTGGCTATGCATACGTAAGCGGCAATTTGCTTAAGCCATGTACTGAACTCACGTACAGAAGTGTATAGTCCAATTGAAAGCGTATGTTTTGCCCATTCTACTCTTTTGACCAATGGCAATTTGAAAACGAGTTCGTCCAGAAGTGACCGATCGTATAAATACGGAACCGCACCAGAGTTTTCCAAGAAAACTGTAAGGTTTGAAACGGTGGTGCTAAAATGTATGATATCTGAGTGATTTGGCTTCTAACCAGTACATCCGGCCGCCCGAAACTATTTTCCAGCTCTGACATAACAGCATGGACACTGCTTGAGTGAATCAGTAGGCTTTCTACCTTCACTTTTGCAATGCCTTTAAGGGCTTTTTGTAAACGCGTCAGCTTTTCGAGGTCGGTGTACCCGTATGCCGATGTAGTTTCTCGAAATGAAACTGAAAACATTGGCCATTGCTCTGGTTGACCAGAAAACTCCGGCAGGTCTTGTAGTTTACGGATTTGGCGTAGAATTTGACTTGGAGGTGACTGATTTGTAGGTGGCTGAACGGGGTCTGATTGGGTAAACGAATTTACGGGCAAAGGATTCGACGGCATTGTTTTTGTTTGACACTGTGGCGATGAGTATGTTGGCATTGAGCTATTAAATGGGTACTGGGAACTATACGGCACGTTTTCGGTTGGTAGTGGCACAAATTTATATTTATGGCATGCGATTAACAAGTTGTGGGTACGTACCTTCGTGGGGAATATTGTTGGCGGTGAATGATGGGGTGGACGTGGTGGCAGCGAGAGCATCACTCGTTCTGCTTTGTGTTGTATGCAGCTGCTGTTGAAGAACAGCCTTTTCCTCTTTGGCCTGGGCAAGGCTCAGCATGAGTTCATCTATTTTGTCTCGTAGTTCATTTAATGAATGTTGATCTTTATCAACTATGGTGACATCGTTTTCGCTGGTTGATATGTTCAGCTCTTCTGAAGATGATGTCTTTGTTCACGTTTTTGGTGGCTCCTTCTTACTGTTTTTTGGCGGCATAATGGTTCCTTTAATTTCGGTGGTGGCGGCGGCGGTTGATTA
Source organism: Melangyna quadrimaculata (assembly GCA_949320155.1). Classification (NCBI taxonomy): domain Eukaryota; kingdom Metazoa; phylum Arthropoda; class Insecta; order Diptera; family Syrphidae; genus Melangyna; species Melangyna quadrimaculata. Next base: position 116,116,448 of record OX439485.1, read on the forward strand.
TTTTCAATAAATATAAATTCTCTTCGGTGATGGCGGCGACTGATTTAGAACAAATATAAAAATTGTTGGCGATGGCCAACAGAAAATGGCGTCTTTAATGCCAGCAGAAAATGGCGTCTTTATCCAAGAAGAAAATACAAAAACGATCGTATTTTTTAATTATACTTATTACGTTTTTATTTTAACGAAAGTTAAAATCTAGCTTTCAGCTTTTCGATGTGTATGTGTGTTTTATATCTTTAAAATATAAATTTTTAATATACATGTAATATTATAAAATTAAATGAAACTTACTTGCTCTTCTTGATAGACTGCTGGCGCTGGCGGCATTGGTCGTTAATAAAATGAAATATATGAAAGTTCTTCTTCTTTTTTTTTGTGACGTCTTAAATTTGGCGCTTTAAGTTTTTTATTCTTTTTAGTTCTTTCATTGACCACCCGCCAGTGTCTTCAAGAAGAGCATTTAAGGTGTAAACATTTGTAAGGCAAAATAATATTTTTTAATTATGCGATAACACTGTCTGATATTTGAAGTCAAACAGGTTTTTCGAAAAGAGGGTTTAGATGGAACAATATGTTGTACAAAATGATGTTGTACAACTTGATGAGAAAAATAACTGTAAACACAGCTTTGAGTTTACATTTAAAATGATGTACAAAATCACTTGCGTTGGAATCTTTGAAGTAGAACATACGGCGCGGAAAATGACGAAATTAATAGTATCTATGAACAAAAGATTAACTAATGTTACCAAATACCTAAACCACTATATCATTATCCAATACCTAAACCAGTCGCATCGTTATGCAATACCCAAACCATGGAACTGCTATAATTTGTAATTGGTCGAAAGCTTTTGAGCTACTTGTAGACACTTTCCAATAATAAATAAAAATATAAGAAAACAAAATAGAAACAAAATGGGTAAAATTGTGATTGCATTGAATTGTGTTGAACTTAATGCAGAACTGAACAGACGAGGTCATCCTACTGCTGGAACGAAAAAATGACCTCATTATTCGTCTGCAGGAAGATTTAAGGCAACACGGTGAAAATCCAGACAGGATTCTATTTGAAATTGAAATGCTGGAAGAACAAGTAAGTACAACCTTAGACATGACCAGTATGATGGCTCAGCTGCTCGCACAGTTTGAAGACCAACGAAAGGAACAAAAGAATCTTCTAGAAGTACAACGGAAAAATGAACAAACGAATCCCCTTCTACGATTTGAAGAACAACGTAGTGAACAAAAGAATCTACTCAAAAACAAGAAAAGAATTTTCTCGAACGAAAGAACAGAAACACATCCTCGAAGTTAAATTAGATGCCTTCGAGAACAAGTTTGATGCCCTTGACGAACGTGTTGAAAAACAGTTTTCGTCAGTGGAAGCAAAATTCGAGAAGGTCGAAGATAAAATTGAGAGCATTACCAAGGAACTAGACAAAGTTCGAAAAATAAAGGTTCGAGAAAGTTCTGGCGACTGTCCAAAGAAAAAGGAAATGCATCCACCAACCTTTGATGGACAAATTTCTTGGTCAATCTACAAGAAGCAGTTTGAGGTAGCCGCAACAACAAATGGCTGGGATGACGAAGATAAGTTTTTTGCCCTGACGCTTGCCCTTAGAGGTTCTGCTGCTGAAGTATTGCAAACCTTACCAGCAGACAAGAACGGCAACTTCAGTTCGCTTGTTCAGGCCATTGACAAACGCTTTGGTGATGGCCATATGCAAGAAGTCTTTCGTGTCCAACTCAATACTAGAGTCCAGAAAAGAGGAGAAAGTCTGCAACAACTCCCAGCAGACATTGAACGGTTGCCGCATCCAGCATACCCGACTGCAGGAGATGAAATTATCAACCAGCTAGCAATGGAGGCTTTTGTCCGTGCAGTTTCTGATATAAATCTCCAGCGAGCAATTCGAACTGCTGGAAAACGCACGCTTTCTGAAGCATTCGCGTTCGCTCTGACTATGGAAGCATCAGAACAGGCTTCCTTAAGAGTTCATCGGGTAAGAGAACTTGAAGTTGAGGAATGTTCTTCTCAGAGAGCTGAATTCTAAAGGAGGCAGCGAGAAGGACCTGCTCGATGCTGGAATTGCAACAAAGCGGTGCATCTCCAGCGAGAGTGCAGATTACCACCAAGAAGAGTCGCCTGTCAACATTGTGGAAGCAGAAATAATAACCGCGAACAGGTAAGCATCAATAACATCAATGCTTCTGCTCGCCCTCTTTCCCAGCCGGGAAACGAGTAAGAACAAACTTCGAGGGGCAGAAGCTGGTTTCTGGTATCGATGGCCCCAGAACCACCATCCAAGTCTCGCAGACTAAACGAAACAATAAAAGTCTGACAGTGGACGCAACATTAAATGGCAAGAAACACGGCTACAATTGACACCGGTGCCACAGCCTCCATTGTACGACGAGACTTGGTCAAGATGACATGGCTTCATTACATAACACCAATAGCTACCGTCTGAAAACTGCGACAGGTGAGACAGCAAGAGTGTTTGGAGAAGTTCGTCTCAAAATCCGTTTGGCATAACTAGAGTTTTCGCATTTATTTTTGGTAGCAGATATATGTGACGAATGCATAATTGGAATCGACTTTATGAAAGAGCACGGATTGATTCTGGATATCGGTAAGCAAGTGCTGAAGGACCAAAATGTAGAGATTCCTATGGTTTATGGCAACGAAAACTCATCGACTCTAAGAACTGTCATCGAAGAAGACATATGCTTGCCTGCCTCTTCAGAAGTGTTTGTTTGGACAAAACTAGGGGGCGATTTAGGTAGCCATCGAAACCTCATGGTGGAACCAGAGTCTGAGCAATCTTCCCAAAACATTATCTTAGGGAAGACTCATGTGGAACCAAAGAACAACATGGTACCCGTACGGATACTGAACATCAAACCGTTTACGAAGTCAAGCTTAGGAAAGGAGAAAAAGTTGGAAAATGCGAATCTGTGTCCGCAGTAACCAAGATCACAGAAATGAACACAGAAAAATCTTTGGACCCGAAAAATTCAGCTCCATGAAAGCCAACATTCTGAAGCCATCCAATCTTAGTCAACATCAGCTTAGTGTTGCTGGAAGCTTTCTTCATGAGTACGCTGATATATTTTCTTCACCTAGTGGGCAGTATGGTCGAACACAATTGGTGCAGCAGTAGACGCAAGACCGATTCGACAACGAGCAAGACGTCTCCCATTAGCCAAACAAGCCGAAGTAGAAGACATGCCGACAATGAAGAAGGATGGGTTAATCGAAAATTCCAAAAGCCCTTGGGCATCTCCAGTAGTTCTTGTCAAAAAGAAGGATGGAAGTACCCGATTTTGTGTGGACTACCGTAGGCACAAAGAAAGACAACTATCCTTTGCCCATAATCAGCTATACTTTGGATGCAATGGAAGGAGCTCAATGGTTCTTGGCGCTGGATTTAAAGAGTGGCTACTGGCAGGTAGAAATTCATCCAAAAGATCGAGAGAAGACAGCTTCCTCCGCCGGGAATGGTCTGTGGCAGTTTAAAGTTATGCCATTCGGACTGTGCAACGCTCCAGCAACATTTGAGCGTCTGATGGAGTGTGTATTACAAGGCCTTACCTGGAAATCATGCCTTGTATATTTGGACGATGCGATCGTTTATGGAAAAACTTTTGATGAGCATTGTAAGAAACTTAAGGCCGTATTCCAGAGGCTTCGAGAAGCACACTTAAAATTAAATCCTGAGAAATGTGCGCTTTTCAAGACCGAAGTTAAATACCTGGGACATATCATCTCATCCCAAGGAGTAAAGACTGATCCTGAAAAAGTTGACACTGTGATGAATTGGCCAACACCACAGGATAAACACCAACTCCGTAGCTTTCTTTGTCTAGCCACATATTATCGGTGCTTTGTGAAGGACTTTGCTGGAATCGCTTAGAGCTTGCATCAACTTACTGAAAAAGGGAAGCCGTTCAAATGGTCAGGTGAGTGCGAGAAAAGTTTTCAGGAACTCAAGCTACGTTTGTGTAATGCTCCTGTGCTGACCTATCCGACTCCTGGAAAACCTTTTATCATCGACGCCGATGCCAGTCACATTGGAATTGGAGCTGTTCTGTCGCAAGTCCATGACGGAGAAGAAAAAGTCGTCGCCTACTACAGTAAGGTGCTCTCGAGGCCAGAGCGCAATTATTGCGTGACCAGAAGGGAACTTCTACCTTTGATTTTGGCAACAAAGCACTTCCATAAGTACATATATGGGCAGAAGTTCCTCCTTCGAACAGATCATGGTGCGCTTAATTGGCTTCTGAACTTCAAAAATCCCGAAGGTCAAGTAGCTAGGTGGATCGAGAGACTTCAGACATATGACTACCAAATTCAACATCGGAAAAGAAAGCTGCACTCAAATGCAGATGCATTGTCCCGGCGATCGTGTAAACAGGACTGTAGCAAGCATTGCACGCGTCAAGAAGAAAAGGAAACCGTTGCCATCCAGCGAATAAGAGCCGATCCCATTAACGGTTGAGGCAATGAAGAACTGAGGACTGCCCAACAAGAAGACACAGATATAGAGCCCATTCTTGCTTGGAAGGAGCACGAAGAAAAACCAGAATGGGGTGACATCTCCAATAGAAGTCCAGCTCTGAAAGCATATTGGGCACAGTTGGACTCTCTTCATGTGCAAGAAGGAGTATTAAGGCGTAAATGGGAGTCAGCAGATGGCAAATCTTAAGTGATGCAGTTGATAGTGCCTAGGTCAAAGGTTTATGACGTTCTTCGAGAGATGCATGATGGAGCATCTAGAGGTCATTTGGGAATCAACAAAACGCTGGAAAAGATACGACAACGGTTCTATTGACTACATGCAAAAGAGGATGTCGAAAAGTGGTGCAGAAAATGTGATACTTGTGCTGCTACCAACGGACCAGGTAGAAAGCTTCAAAGTAAAATACAGCAGCACAATGTGGGCACACCTTTCGAGAGAATAGCAGTGGATGTCGCAGGTCCGTTTTCGAAAACCATCGGAAACCGGTACATCCTTGTAGTCAAGGATTACTTCATCAAGTGGTCTGAGGCATTTGCCATCCCAAATCAAGAATCCAAAACAGTGGTTGATCAGATTGTCTTCAATTGGGTGAGCAGGTTCGGTGTTCCTTTGGAATTGCACTCTGACCAAGGAAGGAACTATGAATCTAACATCTTCCAGGAGTTTTGCTCTCTCCTTGGCATCAAGAAGACGAAGACAACACCGCTTCATATACAATCTGACGGAATGGTCGAATGATTAAACAGCACGCTTAAGGAACATCTGTCCAAGTATGTAGGTGACTACCAACGAGACTGGGACCGCCATATTCCATTGTTTTTGATGACCTATCGAAGTGCGGTTCATAGTTTAACAGGACATACACCATCGGAGATCCTGCTTGGCACAACAAAAAGGCCTCCTAGTGAAGAAAAATTTGGATGCCGTACTATGGAACCGGAAAGGCCAGATGAATAAGTAGATAATCTCAAAGAAAGACTCATTGACATTCATCAACGGACAAGGAAAACCATAAAAACAACCAGTGATAGGATGAAAACACGGTACGTCGCTCGTGCAACAACGATGGGATTCCAAGAAGGAAACCTGTAGTGGTTTTATAATCCCCATCGACAAAAAGGACTGTCACCAAAACTTCAACAAAACTGGGAAGCGAATCAATGATGTGGTTTACCGCATTCAGAGAGGGTTAAGAGGCAAGCTAAAGGTAGTTCACTGTGACCGCTTACATCGCTTTAACGGTGGTGACGGGAGTAATGGATTTAATCGGGACGATCAATCCTAAGAGGGGGGCAATGTGGTGAAAATGCCCATTTGTGCAAACAACGACATCTCTTATTCTTCTATAACAGAATAAATTAGTAATGAGTTCCGCGCCATTTATGAACAAAATTTTAACTAATGTTACCCAATACCTAAACCACTCTATCATTATCCAATACCTAAACCACTCGCATCGTTATCCAATACCCAAACCATGGAACTGCTATAATTTGTAATTGGTCGAAAGCTTTTGAGCTACTTGTGGATACTTTCCAGTGAAGTACATTCCAGCACATTCCAGAAACCCTAGAAGATTCTAGTAGCTTTTTCTCGGATATAAATACACGGCCACCAGTCCGAAGAACTCAGTTTGATTTTGGAAGTGAACGAATAAACGTCGGTGTAAAAAAGTGAATTAAGAGTTGTGCTTGTTATAATAAAAGTATTGGAATTAAAGTATTTGAAGTGAAATAAAGGTGTTTTATTTTTGTAAAGTAATTGTTGTTCAGTTTGAATAAAAGAAATAAGTTTTATTTGCGAACCCTTGGCAAAATATTACAGTATCCTTGATGATGAAAGAAATATTGGACGGTGAAGATATATGGCCCAACTAACAATTTAGCTTGTAGTAGGTTCAATACAAGCTATTTCCTGGCTTTTCTAGTTACCATAACAGGTCTTATGCAAATCATTTTGGCGTAAGTTATACAAGCTAATTAACTCCACCAGAACATCCATCACAAGTACACAAGTAGTATGCAAATCCATACCTTTCCAAGGACATCTTAATAAGGCCTCAAAAAAGCTATTTACTGGCTTCTATAGTAACCAGAACAGGTCTTATGCAAATCATTTTGGCGCAGGTTATACAAGCTATTTAACTCCCATAAGAGCTTCCATCAAAAGTGCTATGCTAATCAAATACCTTTCCACGAACATCTTAATAAGGCCTTTAAGAAGCTATTTACTCGCTTGTGTAGTAACCAACACAGGTCTTATGCAAATTATTTTGGCGCAGGTTTTACAAGCTATTTAACCCCCATAAGAACTTCCATCACAAATGCTATGCAAATCAATACATTTCCACGAACATTATAATAAGGCCTTAAAGAAACAAGATACTGAAAACAATGATCTGTATAATAAGGTCTTAAAATGACTTTCACCCGCAGTTACTTTGAAAACAAATAACTTGTATAATAAGGTCTTAAAAAGGCCAAGTTCTTCTGTGTAAGACCTTATAAAAGCCTCTCAATACAGTTGGAAAAATAAAAATTTGTCTAGCTTATTTTCATTTTATTTTTTATTGTTACATAATGTTCTCAACATTTCGTCGCCTGAGAATTATTTTGTCGTATATGCCATTTGGGCGATTTTGGGACATTGAATTTTAAGGTTTGAGTTTCAATAAAAAAAAACCGATCGATAAAGTTTTCTTTTTTTTTTAAATATATTATTATGTGGTAAATCTTCTTTCGATTGAAGTTTTCCAAGGTGTCCAGTCGGTTCTGGTTTTCGAATTATAAGTGTTTTTCTCCAGAATCACTTCATCGTATATGCCACGAAAATAAGCATTTTGTTGCACCCCATACGATACACGTACGACAAAGTAAACTCACATACGACATTGCAATACTAAGTTCATGCCGATTCGAATAAGAACAAATTATTCAAATATAATGATTTTTCAATAACTGTATATTTAAGAAAAGTCAATTTTTTAAAGGTACTAGTATACTGTGTTTATTAATAAAAAAATAACATACATAAGTACATACAATTTTATAAAATAATGCAAACAGTAAAACTAAAAGAAAAAAAAAAACAGTTAACATTGGATAGGTAATAGCTATTTTGTATTTTTAAATAGGGCTTCTCTTTAAGGCATGAATACAAACAAACTTTTAATGTCATTAATTTTATCCTTGCTACTTATGGATTTATATTTTTTTTATGTAAACAGGAATATTTTGTGTAAATCCTTTTTGATATTGATAATAGTTTAAACTCCAGCTCTGTGCCACTTGTTTTGTAATAGAGCGTAAAAAGGTCTTTTTTTCGAATTTTTGAAATTTTATTTTACTAAATTGAATTAATAAATAATTTAACTGATCTGCTTTGACGGAGAATGCTTTGAAATCGTTTGCTTGCATAGTACACAAAAACTTCACTGTTGCAAACATAATAAGGGTATTCATGCAACTTCGGAAACTTTCCGACGTCGTAAAATCGTAAAGTTTCCGACACACGTTCCATGAACGCCCCTTTATCTAATTGCATTATGATGCGGGGAACAAATTCGGCGGATTTAATTTATTTTGTTTAAGCGTTTGAAAATAATAATTAAAAATGCCTCTGTGTTACTGAAATATTTGTTGTTGTCAAATTTTGATACATAAAATGTCATAATACTTTTATAAAGACTTTTCCACGTTTACTATACTTTCATTTACGACGTTTACGACACAAATTCGTGTGGGAAAGTTTACGATTTATCGTAAAAGAATTTTCATGCAAATTGTGACAGTTCGTTTACGACGTCGTAAACTTTCCGACGCTTACGACGTTTACGATGGTTTTCCGACGTTGCATGAATACCCTTAATAACTATGTACATACGTTCAAATGTGAAATGCTGTGCGATCATGTTTTACTTGAGATATGTTCACTCGTCTACCTAAATACTAAATTCTCCACAAGAGAAAGGACACGACACGACACGACACCATACATACACGATTTTCGTCAGTGTCGTCGAAACAAAAACAACATCATACCCTCAAGACAGATATGATTGTGTATTGTGGGCAACACCAAAATTTATGATACGTATAACATGCCTGCCTAATACACGTCAGCACAGACAATTTTTTTTTAATGCGCACAATTATGACCGTTCCGTCTTTTGTGAGTGTCGCCTTTGATCCTACACAGCACGCGCCGCCGCCGCGGCACCACGCCGACAGCCAGCAAAAATTGAGGAAGAAAAAACAGTAAAACCCGCTTAAGAGAAACGGCAAAATATCACAGTCTTTCTTTCACTAAGCGGGGTTCGTTTAAGTGAAAACCCCGCTTACGTGAAAAAAAATTTCACTTAAGCGGAGTCCTGATAAGTGAAAATAATTGCATAAAGCGGATTTAAAAATACCGCAAAGTGGAGATTTTTAGCTAGAAACAATTTTATTTATCTTTTGGAGTTGACTGGCAAAAATTTAAATGAAATAATGATTATATTAGCTCTAGTTCATTATCATTATATTTTCACTTAAGAGAATTTTTTTCGATGAAAAATATTAAATTTAACTAGAAAAATGTTTCAGTTATCCGGGTTTTTCACTTAAGCGAGTTTCGCTTAAGCGGAATGTTTTAAAAGTAATTGGTCGACAAATACTTGGAGGTGAAAAAAATGTTTTAGATAAGCGGGTTTCGCTCTTAAGCGGGTTTTACTATATATATACCTACATATATATATGATCTGTTTTATATTTTTTCCCATTTACATACACGTACGCCAAACCAATTCTTCCGTTTCACATGAATTTTTGTGTTGTATGTCTACTGACGTACAACAAATTAAAATTAAAAAAAAATAAATCGAAAATACATGGACTTTTTGTCGTATATCCAGAAATCTGGCGTTTACGACAAAACAAAACTGAAGGATGAGTTAATTTGTGGATATACGACAAAATTCATACTGAATATCTCAGTAACGGTAAGTGATAGGAAAATTCTGATTGCAGAAATGGAAAGAGGATCTTCGAAAATATAGGACTGCATACCCACTTTAAAAAAGTGCATTTTGGCGTTTACGACAAATAATTCAGCGAATAAGAGCCGATCCCATTTACGGTTGGAGCAATGAAGAACTGAGGACTGCCCAACAAGAAGACACAGATATAGAGCCCATTCTTGCTTGGAAGGAGCACGAAGAAAACCAGAATGGGGTGACATCTCCGATAGAAGTCCAGCTCTGAAAGCATATTGGGCACAGTTGGACTCTCTTCATGTGCAAGAAGGAGTATTAAGGCGTAAATGGGAGTCAACAAAACGCTGGAAAAGATACGACAACGGTTCTACTGACTACATGCAAAAGAGGATGTCGAAAAGTGGTGCAGAAAATGTGATACTTGTGCTGCTACCAACGGACCAGGTAGAAAGCTTCAAAGTAAAATACAGCAGCACAATGTGGGCACACCTTTCGAGAGAATAGCAGTGGATGTCGCAGGTCCGTTTTCGAAAACCATCGGAAACCGGTACATCCTTGTAGTCAAGGATTACTTCATCAAGTGGTCTGAGGCATTTGCCATCCCAAATCAAGAAGCCAAAACAGTGGTTGATCAGATTGTCTTCAATTGGGTGAGCAGGTTCGGTGCTCCTTTGGAATTGCACTCTGACCAAGGAAGGAACTTCGAATCTAACATCTTCCAGGAGTTTTGCTCTCTCCTTGTCATCAAGAAGACGAAGACAACACCGCTTCATCCACAATCTGACGGAATGGTCGAATGATTAAACAGCACGCTTAAGGAACATCTGTCCAAGTATGTAGGTGACTACCAACGAGACTGGGACCGCCATATTCCATTGTTTTTGATGACCTATCGAAGTGCGGTTCATAGTTCAACAGGACATACACCATCGGAGATCCTGCTTGGCACAACAAAAAGGCTTCCTAGTGAAGAAAAATTTGGATGCCGTACTATGGAACCGGAAAGGCCAGATGAATATGTAGATAATCTCAAAGGAAGACTCATCGACATTCATCAACGGACAAGGAAAACCATAAAAACAACCATTGATAGGATGAAAACACAGTACGACGCTCGTGCAACAACGATGGGATTCCAAGAAGGAGACCTGGTGTGGTTTTACAATCCCCATTGACAAAAAGGACTGTCACCAAAACTTCAACAAAACTGGGAAGCGAATCAATGATGTGGTTTACCGCATTCAGAGAGGGTTAAGAGGCAAGCTTAAGGTAGTTCACTTTGACCGTTTACATCGCTTTAACGGTGGTGACGGGAGTAATGGATTTAATCGGGACGATCAATCCTAAGAGGGGGGCAATGTGGTGAAAATGCCCATTTGTGCAAACAACGACATCTCTTATTCTTCTATAACAGAATAAATTAGTAATGAGTTCCGCGCCATTTATGAACAAAATTTTAACTAATGTTACCCAATACCTAAACCACTCTATCATTATCCAATACCTAAACCACTCGCATCGTTATCCAATACCCAAACCATGGAACTGCTATAATTTGTAATTGGTCGAAAGCTTTTGAGCTACTTGTGGATACTTTCCAGTGAAGTACATTCCAGCACATTCCAGAAACCCTAGAAGATTCTAGTAGCTTTTTCTCGGATATAAATACACGGCCACCAGTCCGAAGAACTCAGTTTGATTTTGGAAGTGAACGAATAAACGTCGGTGTAAAAAAGTGAATTAAGAGTTGTGCTTGTTATAATAAAAGTATTGGAATTAAAGTATTTGAAGTGAAATAAAGGTGTTTTATTTTTGTAAAGTAATTGTTGTTCAGTTTGAATAAAAGAAATAAGTTTTATTTGCGAACCCTTGGCAAAATATTACAGTATCCTTGATGATGAAAGAAATATTGGACGGTGAAGATATATGGCCCAACTAACAATTTAGCTTGTAGTAGGTTCAATACAAGCTATTTCCTGGCTTTTCTAGTTACCATAACAGGTCTTATGCAAATCATTTTGGCGTAAGTTATACAAGCTAATTAACTCCACCAGAACATCCATCACAAGTACACAAGTAGTATGCAAATCCATATCTTTCCAAGGACATCTTAATAAGGCCTCAAAAAAGCTATTTACTAGCTTCTATAGTAACCAGAACAGGTCTTATGCAAATCATTTTGGCGCAGGTTATACAAGCTATTTAACTCCCATAAGAGCTTCCATCAAAAGTGCTATGCTAATCAAATACCTTTCCACGAACATCTTAATAAGGCCTTTAAGAAGCTATTTACTCGCTTGTGTAGTAACCAACACAGGTCTTATGCAAATTATTTTGGCGCAGGTTTTACAAGCTATTTAACCCCCATAAGAACTTCCATCACAAATGCTATGCAAATCAATACATTTCCACGAACATTATAATAAGGCCTTAAAGAAACAAGATACTGAAAACAATGATCTGTATAATAAGGTCTTAAAATGACTTTCACCCGCAGTTACTTTGAAAACAAATAACTTGTATAATAAGGTCTTAAAAAGGCCAAGTTCTTCTGTGTAAGACCTTATAAAAGCCTCTCAATACAGTTGGAAAAATAAAAATTTGTCTAGCTTATTTTCATTTTATTTTTTATTGTTACATAATGTTCTCAACATTTCGTCGCCTGAGAATTATTTTGTCGTATATGCCATTTGGGCGATTTTGGGACATTGAATTTTAAGGTTTGAGTTTCAATAAAAAAAAACCGATCGATAAAGTTTTCTTTTTTTTTTAAATATATTATTATGTGGTAAATCTTCTTTCGATTGAAGTTTTCCAAGGTGTCCAGTCGGTTCTGGTTTTCGAATTATAAGTGTTTTTCTCCAGAATCACTTCATCGTATATGCCACGAAAATAAGCATTTTGTTGCACCCCATACGATACACGTACGACAAAGTAAACTCACATACGACATTGCAATACTAAGTTCATGCCGATTCGAATAAGAACAAATTATTCAAATATAATGATTTTTCAATAACTGTATATTTAAGAAAAGTCAATTTTTTAAAGGTACTAGTATACTGTGTTTATTAATAAAAAAATAACATACATAAGTACATACAATTTTATAAAATAATGCAAACAGTAAAACTAAAAGAAAAAAAAAAACAGTTAACATTGGATAGGTAATAGCTATTTTGTATTTTTAAATAGGGCTTCTCTTTAAGGCATGAATACAAACAAACTTTTAATGTCATTAATTTTATCCTTGCTACTTATGGATTTATATTTTTTTTATGTAAACAGGAATATTTTGTGTAAATCCTTTTTGATATTGATAATAGTTTAAACTCCAGCTCTGTGCCACTTGTTTTGTAATAGAGCGTAAAAAGGTCTTTTTTTCGAATTTTTGAAATTTTATTTTACTAAATTGAATTAATAAATAATTTAACTGATCTGCTTTGACGGAGAATGCTTTGAAATCGTTTGCTTGCATAGTACACAAAAACTTCACTGTTGCAAACATAATAAGGGTATTCATGCAACTTCGGAAACTTTCCGACGTCGTAAAATCGTAAAGTTTCCGACACACGTTCCATGAACGCCCCTTTATCTAATTGCATTATGATGCGGGGAACAAATTCGGCGGATTTAATTTATTTTGTTTAAGCGTTTGAAAATAATAATTAAAAATGCCTCTGTGTTACTGAAATATTTGTTGTTGTCAAATTTTGATACATAAAATGTCATAATACTTTTATAAAGACTTTTCCACGTTTACTATACTTTCATTTACGACGTTTACGACACAAATTCGTGTGGGAAAGTTTACGATTTATCGTAAAAGAATTTTCATGCAAATTGTGACAGTTCGTTTACGACGTCGTAAACTTTCCGACGCTTACGACGTTTACGATGGTTTTCCGACGTTGCATGAATACCCTTAATAACTATGTACATACGTTCAAATGTGAAATGCTGTGCGATCATGTTTTACTTGAGATATGTTCACTCGTCTACCTAAATACTAAATTCTCCACAAGAGAAAGGACACGACACGACACGACACCATACATACACGATTTTCGTCAGTGTCGTCGAAACAAAAACAACATCATACCCTCAAGACAGATATGATTGTGTATTGTGGGCAACACCAAAATTTATGATACGTATAACATGCCTGCCTAATACACGTCAGCACAGACAATTTTTTTTTAATGCGCACAATTATGACCGTTCCGTCTTTTGTGAGTGTCGCCTTTGATCCTACACAGCACGCGCCGCCGCCGCGGCACCACGCCGACAGCCAGCAAAAATTGAGGAAGAAAAAACAGTAAAACCCGCTTAAGAGAAACGGCAAAATATCACAGTCTTTCTTTCACTAAGCGGGGTTCGTTTAAGTGAAAACCCCGCTTACGTGAAAAAAAATTTCACTTAAGCGGAGTCCTGATAAGTGAAAATAATTGCATAAAGCGGATTTAAAAATACCGCAAAGTGGAGATTTTTAGCTAGAAACAATTTTATTTATCTTTTGGAGTTGACTGGCAAAAATTTAAATGAAATAATGATTATATTAGCTCTAGTTCATTATCATTATATTTTCACTTAAGAGAATTTTTTTCGATGAAAAATATTAAATTTAACTAGAAAAATGTTTCAGTTATCCGGGTTTTTCACTTAAGCGAGTTTCGCTTAAGCGGAATGTTTTAAAAGTAATTGGTCGACAAATACTTGGAGGTGAAAAAAATGTTTTAGATAAGCGGGTTTCGCTCTTAAGCGGGTTTTACTATATATATACCTACATATATATATGATCTGTTTTATATTTTTTCCCATTTACATACACGTACGCCAAACCAATTCTTCCGTTTCACATGAATTTTTGTGTTGTATGTCTACTGACGTACAACAAATTAAAATTAAAAAAAAATAAATCGAAAATACATGGACTTTTTGTCGTATATCCAGAAATCTGGCGTTTACGACAAAACAAAACTGAAGGATGAGTTAATTTGTGGATATACGACAAAATTCATACTGAATATCTTAGTAACGGTAAGTGATAGGAAAATTCTGATTGCAGAAATGGAAAGAGGATCTTCGAAAACATAGGCCTGCATACCCACTTTAAAAAAGTGCATTTTGGCGTTTACGACAAAATAATTCTCAGGCGACGATTTATGGAGCCACAGCATGTTTGTTTATCTGAAATGTATAGAATTTAATTAAATTGAAAAAACTTAAATTTTTACTTATTTGAAAGTATTGTAGAGCAAACTGTATGCTACCACAGAGAGCTCTGTGGTCACATACAGTTTGCTTGTAAAATATTTAAAAAAACTAAAGCAAACTGTTTGCTAGTTCAGATCGAGCAATGTGGCTGCGCATACAGAGCCATCGTTCACGTTGATATAGTTATTGTGCGTGGTGAGTTCTGGGTTGGTCTACATTTTGCTCAAGGAAACTAAGAGCAAAGTACCTGTGATTACAGAGCCATCGTTCACGTTGGTATAGTTATTGTGTGTGGTGAGTTCTGTTTTGGTATACAGTTTGCTCAAAAGGAAACTAAGAGCAAAGTACCTGTGATTACAGAGCCATCGTTCACGTTGTTATAGTTATTGTATGTGGTGAGTTCTGGGTTGGTATACATTTTGCTTGGAAAACTCAGAGCAAAGTACCTCTGATTACAGAGCTATCGTTGGTATAGTTAGGTCAAAATTCTTTTTTTTTTTTTTTTTAATTCTGCTTTTCAAAATTCTTTTTTTCAAAATTCTGCGAATAATAAAAAAAAGTTTCAAAA
Source organism: Melangyna quadrimaculata (assembly GCA_949320155.1). Lineage (NCBI taxonomy): Eukaryota > Metazoa > Arthropoda > Insecta > Diptera > Syrphidae > Melangyna > Melangyna quadrimaculata. The sequence goes on from OX439485.1 coordinate 116,131,734, forward strand.
ATAAAAAAGCGCGCGCTTTTTTACATATTTGAAACTGTTTTTTATTGTTCGCAGAATTTTGAAAAAAAAAAGAATTTTGACTAGACTTACTATACCAACGTGAACGATATAGCCCTGTAATCACAGGTACTTTGCTCTTAGTAACCTTGAGCAAACTGTATACCAACACAGAACTCACCACACACAATAACTATACCAACGTGAACGATGGCTCTGTAATCACAGGTACTTTGCTCTAAGTTTCCTTGAGTAAACTATATACCAACACAGAAAAATATGCTTTTGATCTGACACAGTATACAGGTTACTTTTAATTTTTATGAGCGTTCTGTAGTCTATTGTAGAGCGCCGGAGCTCTGTACTGATATACAGTTTGGCAATACGCTTCCTGGTCCTTAGTATTGGTTTAGCTACGTGGTCTAGGGAAGGTAAAAAAAAATAAAAATCTAATTTTTTTTTAAATTTTATTGATAACGACAATAAATTAAAAAAATTAATAAATAATATAAAATAAAAGTTTAAAAATTAATCGATACATAAATTCGCTTCGTCGTTCGACGGAAACAGAATTATCAATGACTTTATCATAAAAATCGTCACTTTCTTAACAATTATATAACAATTATATAAATATAAATATCAACATCAGTAGTAGGGATTAGCGGGTCCACATGTGGCCGATCGCCTCAACAATGGCGTCATTGGTGGCCGATTGGCTGTTCAAATTGATATTTTTAGTTGGTGGCGCAGCGAATAAGTTGTTCAGCGGCTTGATGGCTTGTTGCTTGGTGGCCGGCCTGTTGATTTGGTGGATGAGTGGATAGCTGCTCAGCGACTTGGTGTCTGGACAATTTGGAATCATACAAAAATTATCACGTTGTTAAAGCTGTAAAATAAAAAATTGTTAGGGAAAAAAAAAATAAAAGAGAAAAAAAATTAAAATATTAAAAAAATTATTGTTGTACATGAACATGTGAAGGTAAATATGTAGATCTGAAAAAAAAAAAAAAAATATAATATGAAAAAAAACAACCCTCGAAATTTCGATAGAATAATTTTTTTTTTTTTTTTTGTTGCTTCTCATATAAAAGGATGAGTTAGCTCTTAGCTTGTTGCCACAAGCAAAAAAAAAACACAAAAAATAGCGACCCATTTGTGTGAAAAAGAGGAATTAATAAATAAAAAAATGCTTTTTTTTTTTAATTATTTATTTATTTATTTTTTTAAATGTTAATAAATTAAATTATTTTTTTTTAAATTATTTTTTACAATTAAGTAAAAATCTTGATATCGGTGTAGCTTGTTGCCACAAGCAAAAAAAAAAAAATACAAAAAATAGCGACCCATTTGTGTGAAAAAGAGGAATTAATAAATAAAAAAATGCTTTTTTTTTTTAATTATTTATTTATTTTTTTTTTAATGTTAATAAATTAAATTATTTCTTTTTTTTTAAATTATTTTTTACAATTTAGTAAAAATCTTGATATCGGTGGAAGGGGGCTGACATCGAATCCCCCTTCATCAGCCCTTATCCTTAGAGCTTCCATTAGGTGTGTAACTGCTTTCAAGTTAGGAACGCTGAATTCGTCCGCTTTATCGATCTCCTCCCAAGCAATAGTCTGCAGGTCAGAGAACTCCCAGCAAGCTTTGTTGAAATTATCAAGCCACTGCTTGATCTCTTCCTTAGCTTCAATTTTATTACAATTATTTGAAAATGCCATTATACTTTTTGTATGTTTAACTATCAATAGGAACTGACGACTTTAAACTGATGATGAGGAGGACAAACGTTCTTAGTATTTATACAAAAAAGTTGATCTTACCGAACACACATACCTTAATAGTTTTCCAACTATACACTTTACTACCAATTTTTAAGGGTGTCTTGTCTGTACAACATTTGATCAAAGTCGAATGGTTTCCGACATTAGGTATACAAAAAAAAGGTAGATTTAACTCACACAACTATATTCCGACCATACCTTTAGATATCAACATTTGCTAAGGGTGTAAATGCGACATTCGGTTAATGCCAAAGAATTCAAAAAGGATAGCTGGTTCAGTACAGTATATCCTGAAAATCCTAATACTCTTACGGAGGCGCCATCAATAAATGTGGGTCACAGACAAAGAATGTAAAAGAGGATAGTCTATAGGAACCCATGTTTGTCACAGACAAACAAATTTGAAAAAGGATCAGTCGTCAAGATCTCTTTTTAATTTGTTTTCTTTAAAGGATGCTGTATGGTTTGGTTTCAATAGGTAGTAAAAATTATAGAGGAATTTTCCCAACAGGTACTCTTACAGATAGGTCAGCAATAAATTTCGGTCACAGACAAAGAATGCAAAAGAGGATAGTCTATAGGAACCCATGTTTGCCACAGTCAAACAAATTCGAAAAAAGGATCAGCCGTCAATTTGTTTTCTTTTAAGGATGCGGTATGGTTTGGTTTCAATAGATATTTAAAATTATAGAGGAATTTTCCCAACAGGTACTCTTACGGAGGCGCCAGCAATAAATTTCGGTCACAGACAAAGAATGCAAAAGAGGATAGTCTATAGGAACCCATGTTTACCACAGTCAAACAAATTCGAAAAAGGATCAGTCGTCAAGATCACTTTTTAATTTGTTTTCTTTTAAGGTTGCGGTATGGTTTGGTTTCAATAGATAGTAAAAATTAAAGAGGAATTTTCCCAACAGGTACTATTACGGAGGCGCCAACAATAAACTTCGGTCTCAGACAAATAATGTGAAAAAAAGGATAGTCTATAGGTATCTATGTTTATTTTGTAGGATGCGACGCGTCGTGACGTCGCGACGGTTGGGACTTGGCTTCAATGGATAATAAAACAAAAAATAATTTTCACACGACTCTTGTAGGTGCGTTAGCAATTAATTCCAGTTCAAAAATAATCAGTAGGATTTTCAAATAGATAATAAAATGGAATACAAATGTTTTATGGGTACAGACATTCGGTCACAGTCGAAAAATTTAAAAAAGGATCGATTTCCTTTACATTGAAAAAAGGCAGTATAACAAAATCCTATGCATGCAATGAATATTATAAAGAATAGAAGAATTTTTTCAGAAGACACTTATGCAGGTGTCAGTTATAAATTTCACTTTAACATTATCAGGGGGATTTTCAAATATTGAAACATTTTAAAAAGGATCGATCCAGGTCATGATTTCCTTTACATTAAAAAAGGAAAGTGTAACAAAATGGTATTCATATATGAAACCCCTTGTATTTTTATGATGCTTTGAACGAAGGTTCTTTTTTCAAGAGATAAAGAAGTCTTAAATAAATAAAATAAAAACACTCATTTTTTGTTTTGGATGATGATAAAATTTTATTATTGTATATTGGATATTTTTTTTTGATAATTTAAGCGGTTTTACATTTTATTCTTAAATATAATTCTCAAACAATTCTTGTAACTACTTGATCAAGTGGATTATATTCAATAACTCTATCATGAAGCATAAGGCAGTAAGCTGAAGTATTTGCAGGAATATGTTTTGATGTCCTCATCTCCAAGCGGATATCGATAGGTCCTGTCTTCAAAGTTTCATTTTGATGTCTACAGTCAATAACAAAAATTGGAGCACGTGATTTGAATAGATCCCAGGAAAGTAGAGGTTCTGTCGTAATCTTATTATAGTACGTTTTCTGAAAATCTGTATACATTTTGTAAAACAAACTATATCTGTTTCTCTCGAAACAAGCATTGAGATCTTCATGCGGGTATACATCAGAGTTAAGATATACTTTTAAGTCTGTTAGATTACAATGATCAAACGTTGTAGGATCCGCAGATAGGTTTCTATTTTTTTCAGTTTGCAGAGCGAATACAATAAATCGAGGTTTTTCTATTTGTGTTGTCGTCTTTACGTTCCAGATGTGATGATCAGAGCTTGATAACATGGGATATTCATAAAGATCCCAGTTTCGGAAAGCAATTTTCATAAAACTATTTTTACTTATAGATTTGTATAGACTTAGTTTCATATAATCTGATAATGTTACGTGGGGTACTTTCCACTGTTGCTTATGAAGTTTTACTTGAACATTTTCATCGGTCGGAGAGATAAGTGCGTTTTCGTCTACCCTAGCGCGAGTGATAATAAGATCATGTCGAGCATTTGGAATAATTTTTTTATAATCCTCAGCAAATCCTAAAAGTTTATTCAATGGGATACAATAATTAAAATGCAATGGATTCAAATTAATATCTGAATCAGGAGACCAGGATGCATTCAAAAGCATTTCGCTCAGTGGCGATTCCTCCCAGTTAGCAGGTTTATCGCCGCTAAACCAAGAATTTAAATGAATAAATTGTATGATGTACTTTTTATTTTCAAAAAGTAACAAATGGCAATGTTGAAATAATGATAATGGTTTCATACAATAATCAATACTATAAATACAAAAAACTACCCACCTACCCACCTACCTACCTATTTTCAAATCATATTTTCCTTCACACAACACAAAACTCCCATCTTCCTATCTGCCTCAGCGTTACAATATGCGATACCAAACCCAAATTCTCTACAAAGAGCATTGAAATAATTAAAAAAAAAAAATAGATACCTACCTAACCTACCCCCATATTGTTCTCAATTATATTTTCCTGCAGACACACAACATAAACCTCTCATAGAACAAGTCTTCCTTGAAACATTTTAGCTTGCAACATCTGCGCTGCACAATTTCATACAATTTTTAATAATATCTATACAAATTACAAATACAAGCACAAATACAATACAATCTAGAATACAAGAGCGTTTTACTACACAATGTCCTAAGCAAAGCCCAGCTAAATAAATGAAAGCGTAAGCGTAAGTATGATGCGATAAGGCACGATACATTAGGTATGCAAGCAGCTCCAGGTACATTTTGGGTACGTTTTTTTTGTCATTCTCTTTTTTGCTTTTGTATATGTTTCTGGGAAAATGCGGTAGGAAGGATGAATGCATTGTTTTGTTATTAGTGATCTTTGATTGATATGAGTAAACATTGAGATTGAGTTCTTTTAGCACAGTGAATAATTACACAAAAAAAAGTGCTAAATTCGCAAAGCGCGATGTAGTTCTGCATTTTTTATATGTTGTTGGGGCATGTTAGAGTAGTATATAGCCAAGTTTGCAGCAACAGTGAAAAAAACGCTAAAATCACCCAATTTCCTTTATAATTTTCCTTTATAACTTTGGAAATATGCAACTTATGAAAAAACCGTCCACTATAAACTTGTTTTTTATAAAATTTTCTACAAAACAAAATCAATTTTAAATGCATGTTATATTTGTGTTGCTATCTAACCATGAATTAAAAAAAAATCTGAAAAAACTAAGTAAATTTGAAGCACTCAAAAAATATGTCAAAAATTGTCTAATTCTTCTAAAAATTTGGAATCAAATAGTCTAGACTCTAGAGTATCACAAGACGAAATTCGAACCAAATCGGTGAAATAGTTTTGGCAAGAAATATGATGCAAACTAAGTGCAACACAATTATGATGCAAACATTGCGGTGGTCAAAGTAGGACACTTAATTTGGCACTGATTTTTGTACACGTACTTAGAACCATAAAATCATGAAATATAGTTATAATAGATGTTTACATCTTTTTTTAAGCCAAGTGAACAGTTTTTGGAACTTTTAATTTCAGTACCAAAGTTGCTTAAAAAAAGATATAAATATTATAACTATATTTTATGATAATAATTCTTCGTGACTTAGCAGCATATATGGTCAACTCATTGAAAGGCAATAAACTAAAACTTAGAATTTATATTTAACTTGTTTTGTAGGTTAGAATTATTTAAAATATTTTGAATTATTATTCAAAATATAATAAATATAGTTTGAAATATTTATTATTATTCGAACTTTTGATTAAAAAAAAACGTCTTTTTCAAGACATTTCTTAATATTAAAAAGAATAATAGTTGCGTTCAAAAACCAAAATACAACCAAAAGAGGATTAAACCTTGATATTATTTTTATAAGAAAAAAATTTGTAAGTACATATTTTATAATTTTTAAAAATTGAAGCTATTAAATATTAATAACTATGTTTTTGAGACCTGAAGAAAAACGTAACCACGTTTGAAACGTCGTCTGATTTAGATACGTAGCTACAAATATAGACCTAAAGCATAAACATTATATTTTATGTATAAGGGTTCAAACTACGTGTACAAAAATCAGTGCCAACTTAAGTGTCCTACTTTGACCACAACAAAGTCGGCGAAAATTTTTTTTGTATTTTTTGTATTTTTATGTATCGATAAATTTTTAAACTTTTATTTTATACCTATAATTTATTAACGTTTTTTTATTTATTGTCGTTATCAATCAAATTAAAAAAAAGTATGATTTTTTTTTATTTTAACCTGCCCAGACCACCCCACCTAGCTCAACCAATACTAAGGACCAGGAATCGCCACTGATATCGCTCTCATTTTTAGTTAAAGATAGATAGTTTTTAAGGGTTGATGTAATTCCAACATTACGATTGAAGTCGATTTCCTTTCCATTTAGCTCATAGCGTATTTCATCGAAAAGAAAACCCATGGCATTGTTTACAAGTTTTGTGTTGATTATTTCTTTTCCATCTGTCTTTGATAGTGATCCCTCCACATATAAAAAACTTTCTGAAGGAAGAACATTAAGGTTTTGATGTTGTATGCAAATCTGAATGATATCATTGCGTTCAAAATTGTTTTGATATGGTGAATAAGTATGGTATTCATATTTAGATATACTTTCACTGATCTCAGGATCTTGGAAGATGTTCAACATATTTCTGATTGTTTTCAGTGTTTAACGATGTGACCCAATGAATGTAAAAATTCTTGATTCTGTTTTGTAATACGATGTGTTACCACAGCCGAGTTCGGAGCTTGATTGAGTAATGTAATGTTTTCAACTGTGTTTTTATATGGAATTGAGTTGATTATAATATCACTATATACAATCATGGTTCTGGCTGTAAATGTAATCGAACTGTAATTTTTTCACCTCTAAAATTTATGTCTCCCCCGTCTTGATCCACGAACTTTAAGCACAACGATGTTATTCGTTTGACGTTCACTGGTAGATAAATAACATTTCTCGGAACTTCTATTATTTTAAAGCCTGGACTTACTTTAACCACAAATTCATGTAGTATATGAGCCAATTGATTATTAATATATGATCCCTCTATGATATTGCATTCAATGCGTATGGCATTAACTCTATTTATGTCAACGTAAAGATCTGATTCATGCAATATATTTGACTGGAGCACTTTCTTACTAAAACCGAGAAGAGATCCAATAGAATTAGGTTTAGAGAAGTCGATATCTTCTGAACTGTAGATTTCACATTTCAGGGTGTTGTTGTTAGCCTTGATTTTAATTTCGCTTTTTTTGAGACTTTTCTTTTTTTTATTAATTTGTATGAGTTTTTTTTTTGTATTAAATTATTTATATCTTCTATCTCATATGAACCAATAGGAAACGAGATAGCACTATCACCTATATGCAACAAGTTATTAAACTCATCAACATTAGGTATAGAGTTATATGTTTGGAAATCTATAAGTCCACATACATAATTAGATTTCAGTACAATAGGTGGAAAATACTCTGCATTGAGAGTGGATTCATTCCCACTTAAAGTAAGTGTTAACGACATCCTGATTAAAAGACAAATGAAACATTTTTGATTTGTTCAGATCTTTTTATTCATTTTTATTTTATTTTATTTTATTTTATTTAAAAAAAAACATTCTTACATTGTTCAAATAAAAACCTTAAGCATAAATGACCACATATAAATGTATCAAAATTCTGTTCTTGAATATAATTATAATTTATTTGATTACCAAGATAGTTAATTACTTCAGTTGGTGGTCTTAAATTTCCAAAACTATCAAAATACCTTATAATATTATTTTTTTTATTTATAATATATGCTACCCAATGTGTACCCATCCCAGCTTCATCATCTAAATTTATAACGCCGCACTCCTTATCTATAGATATTTTCGGTAATGAGTCTCTCATAAAAACTCCTCTAAAGTGCTCAAGATGTTTCTTTCCGAATCGTAGAATATCATGATTATTTAGGGGTCGATTAGGTAGCAAATCAATTAGTTTTTTGTATTAGGTAGATTTAGAAATAAACCAAGTCCATTTTTATATGGTTTTAAGTATAACCCCTTCCCCTGAATGGCAACCGCTTCCATAGCCTTATTATGTCGTTTGTTTTCTTCAAAAGTTTTTTTAGCAGCACGTGCGTCATTCAATGCTTTTGCAACACCAGCAGCACCACCACTCAAAGATCCGACAGCCGATAAACCAGCTAGAATTGGAGCTAGAAATGGAAGAAAACCCCCACTCTTTGGAAGTGAAATTATTCTTGGCGTTTGAATATGTTGTTTTTTCTTAATAAAATTTTTTACAGCCCCTACAGCTATGTTAGCCATAGATGTTGTGCCACAACAATTGATATTGTTTTTAATAGCATTTCTTGCCTCACTTATTGCCTTTTTAAAAATATTTTTTTTTACAAGACTTTTTCTTTTTTGGTTTTTTATTTCTTATAGTTTTGTTTTTAGTACTCTTATTACCCATACCAAATTTTGTCTTAGCTTTCATCATGTTGACTTTTCATTAACTTTTCAGAGGTTGAAGAGTCGTTTGCTTTGAATCTTTTCCACGCTTGCTCGGTTAGAATTTTATCAGCAGCGTGTCGATCTGAGACGGAACTACTCTTAGAATATGCAATATCATGTAAGCGACAAGCCTCATCCAGTGGATTAATTCCTTTATCTCCTCTACGCAAGCGTTCTTCCAATTTTGTCCCAGTGCCGCAGTAATTATAAGAAGGAAGATGGAGCTCAAATGGTAATTTGTCTATAACTTTATTCAAAAGTCCTCCCCCTTTAATTGATTTTCTTTTATTATGACACTGAGTTTGAAGGTTATACTCAATCATATTTAAATTTATCCCACCTCCCTACTCGAAGGTTGAAACGTATGTGAATGTAATCATATAAATATGATATGTTTTATAGCGAAAGCTGTTAGTCATCAATATGCGCTTTGTAGAGCAGTCCAAAGTCATTAAAGTAAAAAAATTTGATTCAAATGTCGAAATAGAAAAAAAACATGGCTCATTATTCCCAAACAGTATTCGGGGAATTATAGTTGGACCTTCAAACTGTGGGAAAACAAATGTAATGCTAAGCATTCTTCTAGACCCCCATGGTTTAAAGTTCGAAAATATTTATATTTACTCTAAATCACTACATCAACCGAAATATCTATATCTGAAGAAACTGATTACATCTATAAAAGGAATGGAATATAATGAATTTTCGAATAATTGTGAGATAATGTCCCCATCAGACGCTAAAAAATAATTCTATATTTATATTCGATGATGTCGCATGTCAGAAACAAAATAACATAAGAGATTATTTTTGCATGGGTCGTCATAATGGAGTTGACAGTTTTTATTTATGTCAGTCCTATACCCATATACCAAAACATTTAATTAGAGACAATGCTAATTTTGTTATTCTTTTCAAACAAGACGAATTGAATTTAAAGCATGTTTACAGAGATCATATAAACTCTGATATGACATTCAATCAATTTAAGGAATTGTGTTCATACTGTTGGTCTGATAATTTTGGATTTCTGGTTATAGACAAAGAAAATAGTATTGAAAAAGGTCGTTACAAAAACAGTTTCAGTAAAATTGCAGTGCTATAAATAAAGCATTTATCATATAAAGCAACACATTATAATGCCAACGCTGTTTGGGGGAACTTGTTCTTCATATAAACAAATCAAAGTAAACATATCCTTTTTCCGCTGTCAACTATTTTGAAAAATTAAAATGGATGAAAAAGTATTAAATGATCTATTAAAAACAAAAAATGTTCTGAAAAACAAATTCAATCAACTTAGAACTGGTCAAATGATGAGAGAAACTGATTTAGAAAACACTTTCAAACCCATTATTGATCCTTTGAAAGAAATGGTTGGAAGTGCTAAAAAAAAGAATGAAAAACAACATCAGGAGGAACAAATTAATAAAGAAGAGATCGAACAAGAGGACAAAAATAAAATATTTAAACGTCGTAAGCTGCATTTCAAATTTTTTAATGAAAAGGCTGAGGAAAAAGATTATGAAAAAACAGACTCGGCATCGTTAGAATTGAATAGTCCAGATAATACTTTTTTCTATAGTACACCTAAGAGTTTTGCTACCCCTAATAAATCATCTTCGTTAGTAAAAAAACTTTTGTCAGAATCAAATCGTGATACAATTTATGGTCCGTATTTCGATGCTAATACACAATCTGTAAAAATGGGTAAATGTAGCTTTGCGATGAATGATCATGAGATTATCATAGACGATGAAATGTTTGCTCGAACTCCTGGCCTTATTGAACTGATCCTAAAGAAAAATCCTCGTAAGCAAATATATAATAGTGATGACCTAGAACAATATGGGAAAATCTTACAAAAAACTAATGCGCATATGAGTAATCATGATAGTGCTTCTCGAATAAATAGTAATAGAAGTGTTAAATATAACCACCTGATTAAAAACCTTGTTGCTAGACTTAAAAAAGAAAAAAAGGGGGGATCTTATACTCATAATATAAGTGAAATGAAATATACAAATAAAAATATTGAATACGTGTACTGGAATGATCCTAATGAACTTGTTGATAGACTAAGACTTTTAGTAGCATCTAAAAATGCTGGTAACGATAACCTTCAGAATGAAATCACTTCCATAATTGAAGAATTAAAGGAATCAAATATTATATATTAGTATCATACAAAAAAGAAAACTTAACATTTGAACAATGAACGTCGACAAGTTCGGTAGGAACTTCAAACCTTATCCAAAAACCAAAGGTATTGTGGGTCCTCCAGGGTTGGGATTTAAACTCTTACCCTCTGGTGATTTTGATATAGAAAGTAGATATTTAAACAATGTTGGAAGTAATCCTGAATACCTCCACCAAGCCGTGTGCAAAGGATATGTTGATGATCCAATAAGTCTTAAAGAATCAAGCATTATAAACCACATAAATTCTTCTTTAAAGGAAGTTTTATCCACTTTTAATAAGGAAATTCATATGCTAAAAAACCACATAGACTCTACGATAAAGGAAGCAATAAAAAGTATGGAACAAGAAAACAAAGCATCACAATTAATTTATCAAAAAAAAAACTAAAAGACTCCATAGAAGAAAAGTATATTGACAAGAAAATAAAAAATAAAGTTGAATATTTAATGAAGATGATGTTTCCTAATGTACCCTTTACACCCATAGATTAAAATAAGTAAAAAATGTTGTTATATTTGTATTAATTTTATGTATCTGTATTTTATAGTTAATAGAAGCAAGAAAAATATTCCGACCCCAATTTTAAAAAAATCACAAATACAAATGTTATTATTAAGAATATTAAATAGTTTTCAAAGTTTTATTGTTGTATGTGTTACAAATATATTTCATTTTACTTTAATTCCTGTTTTCTTTTTACAAAAAAGAAAACATTATTATAACTGTCCCAGCAACAACACCTTTAAGAATGGACTCAGAAATAATATTAAAAAACATTAGTGATTTTTTAAAAACAAATCGTGAAGAAATATTAGATGAACATCACGAAGAGTTCTTAAATTGTATTTCCCTGCTTAAAAGATTCGATAACGCATATTACACTGAAACTATTCACGGACATCATTACTCTAATTGTTGTTGGGCATCAAATCAATGTAAAGAAGGACCGGATACTTGTGCTTGCTATATTGTAGAAAACCGTTTAGTTAGAATTAAGAAATTGATGTTGTTGTATAAAAGATTGAAATAAAAATAAAAAAAAAGGAAATATATAAAAGAATTGTTTTATTTTGTTGAATTCACTCACTAATAATATGAGTAAGCGAAAGGTTGTTGAAGAGTTACATAAGGCTACACGGCCAAAAAAAAAACGTCGTCATGTTATCATAAAGGGATATGATGACTTGTGGCAAGCAGATCTGGTTGAAATGATACCTTACAGCGACCAAAACAATGGATTTAATTATTTGATGACAGTTATCGATGCTTTTTCAAAATTCGCTTGGGTAGTCCCAATGAAAAACAAAAAAGGCATTACTATTTCAAAAGGAATGGATGAAATATTCAACAATTATTCTAGGATTCCAAAAAACTTGCAGAATGATGATGGAAAAGAATTTTTCAATACAATCTTTAAAAGTTTGATGGAAAAACATAAAATTAATCACTATTCTACATTCAGTACAATTACTGAAAGATTTAATAGAACCTTCAAGGAAAAAATGTGGAAAGAATTTAGTTTCAATGGCAGCTACAAGTGGATAAACATTTATAAAAAAATACTTTATGATTATAATCATTCTTACCACCGAACCATTAAATGCAAACCTGCAGATGTAAGCAAGAAAAATTCAAAGTCCTTATTATCACTTTTCAAAAAAAAGAAAGAAGGAATAAGTAAGGGAAAATTCAAAGTTGGCGATAAAGTTAGAATCAGCTAGTATAAACATGCATTTGAAAAAGGCTACACACCAAACTGGACTACTGAGGTTTTTAAAATAAGAAAAGTCCAAACAACATCACCTGTCACATATCTTCTCGAAGACTATCAAGGAAAAGCAGTACAAGGTGGTTTTTATGAAGCAGAACTGTTGAGAACTTCATGTTCAGATGTATTTTTAGTTGAAAAGATTCTACAAACAAGAGGGAACAAAGTTTTTGTAAAATGGCTAGGATTCTCATCAGAACATAACTCTTGGATCGAAAAAAATAAAATTCTTTAAAATAATAAGAGAAATAAATTAAGTTTAAAAATATTTGATATTTATTGTTTTATTTGTATTTATTAAGGTGATAAGAACTGTTTTACTATAAGTAATTCTATGCTTAATAAGTGTATAAATAAAACAATTATTGTAATTTGCTAAAATTAATCACGTACGTTGATCCTATTTGACGAATTATTTCTAGGACATATCCGCCTCCGCCAATTACTTCTAAGGCGGATGATGATAGCTTCGAAAATCGTATTGGTAGAAAGACCTATAGAAAAATGAATAAAAAAAAAGAAATATCATATTAATTATGTATACAAATAGAAGAAGAAGAGTTTTAACCCACCGTATATTCTCCTAGATCTGCTACGATCCGATCACCCCAACGTGTTTTAACCTTTCGCAAGACATATACATGCTGTATTTGAGCCCCATTTCTAATTCGGATAACTTCTTCGTAGGCTTGTAACCACTGTTCTGATTTAACGAATTGGCCTCTAAAGCAGCAAAATCATGCACAGTCAAAGTGGTAAATTCAGTTTCATCGAAAAACATGATGGATAATATTAGATTATGATGGCTGGAAAGCTCTTTGAAATCAACTATACTGAACATCTACAAATGATTTCCTTTTTATAGAAGAATCCCCTCTCAATATTCTTGTAAAAAAATTCACATATACACATACACACGCACACACAATAATCTTTATAATGTTACAGTTTGTATGATATTTAGGGATTATAATAGATATAATAGATGATCCTCCCCCTACGCTTAAGAGCTTCATGTTCAAACAAGTGAATTGCGTGTGTGTGTGTAGATCAAAAGAAAACTCCCACATTATGTCGACTACGAAGTAAAAAATCAATACACACCTATGATACCTCCCTGTTCAGATGATAAAAATATGGTTCGTCCCCTCATGATCATTTTACTTGTTGTTGTCCACAATAAAAGAGGACATAGGAGTTAAACTCCTATCTTCGTTCGGTAAGAGTATACAGGGCTATAGGTAGGATTTGTTTGTATTTGTTCTATGAAAATAAAAATTGATGTTAAATAATCAAACTATTAAATAATAGTCTTATTCCATATCGTGAGTAGAAAACATCTCTTTCAATATCCGTCGTTGATTTAATTTTAAAAAATATAACCCTATTAAATAAAATCTACAAAAAAACACTCTCTAATATTCATATATCAGTAAAGTTTCAGGACAAGTGTGTGTTTAACAATTTCTACAACTATTAATTTAATACAATATAATGGAGAATTTCGTCTGCCCCGTATGTAGTGTTAAATTTGCTCATTCAAATTCTTTTAAGAGACATGTCGAAAATGTTCATAGTAATAATAAGATTAAATGTTCTCAGTGTGAAAAAAACATATACGCGAAAGGATGCAATGACTAGACACGTTCGTAAACATCATATCAACATTCCTTCTGATAATCCTTTGACTGAGATCGATAAGCTTAAAAATAAAAGAAACCAAGACGTATCTAGCGATGACTCTCCCTCTACTTCAAATGCTTCGAAAAAACGTGAATGTGAAAGTTGTGAAAAAGATGTGAGTACTACTGGATGGTCACATCACATAAGAACTAATGAACATAAGAGAAACCGAAGTGAAACTTATGATGACTCACCATCTACATCAAATGCTTCGAAAAAACGTCGATGTGAAAGTTGTGAAAAAAATGTGAGTACTTCTGAATGGTCAAATCACATAAGAACCAATGAGCATAAGAGAAAAAGTAGAATTACAGTTATTAATTCACCGTTTAGCAAAATTAGACAGTGTTTTGGAGGTAAAGTGGAAACCTATTTTTTAGACAGCACAGATGAGGTGGCTATTCATATTGATAAATTTCTAAAAAAATGTGAACCTGATATATTACAATTAATTGAAAACTCTATTGAAACTAAAGGATGTATTAAGTTTAGTATCGAACTATTCGCTGAGTTTGTAAAATATGTATCAGTTCAAGAAGAAGAAACAACAGAAAAAATAGAGATAAGTTTAAAATCTTTTAAATGTCCGATGCAGATAGCTCTCCAAGGTGATAACTTGGAAGATATACTAAAATATATGTTTAAAGCTATTGAGATTAAAAGTGAAGAGTTTCAGGAGAGAGATTCTGGGTGGGCACTATTGTGTATAAAACATATTGAAATAAATATTAATGAGTTTGATCCTATAAAGGGCTCAAGATATTTGAGTCTGCCAACAAATATTAAATTGAAAAAGGCATGTGTGAATGTAATAAATAGTGATGAATTCTGTTTTAAATGGGCAGTCATATCAGCTCTTTACCCCGTCGATGTAAATGCATATGATCCAATCAGCTACCAGATTGAAAATATTCAAAACGAAGTGATTATTTTAAACAATGGAACTCATATTAACTTCACAAATTTAAATTTCTCTTTGAATCTCAGAGATATAGAGATTTTTGAAACTCTAAACCCTACAATTAGTGTTAATGTTTTTGGAGTTGATAAGCATGGAGCTGGAGAAAATTATAGAGTTGTGGGTCCTTACTATAATTCTAAAGATGTAGACAAAAGAGAAAAACATATAAATTTATTGCTCATAAGCAATGACGATTGGAACCACTATGTTTGGATAAGAAATATGTCTAGATTGCTAGGGAGTCAGATGACTCATGGCAAGCGAGCAATTAGAATGTGTTATTCATGTTTGCAGACATTTAACACGGATAAAGGATTTGAGAAGCATGCAACTGAATGTAACAGAACTGTGACAACCCTACCAGATGAAACAAATAATATTCTACAGTTTAATAAGGAAATTCATATGCTAAAAAACCACATAGACTCTACGATAAAGGAAGCAATAAAAAGTATGGAACAAGAAAACAAAGCATCACAATTAATTTATCAAAAAAAAAACTAAAAGACTCCATAGAAGAAAAGTATATTGACAAGAAAATAAAAAATAAAGTTGAATATTTAATGAAGATGATGTTTCCTAATGTACCCTTTACACCCATAGATTAAAATAAGTAAAAAATGTTGTTATATTTGTATTAATTTTATGTATCTGTATTTTATAGTTAATAGAAGCAAGAAAAATATTCCGACCCCAATTTTAAAAAAATCACAAATACAAATGTTATTATTAAGAATATTAAATAGTTTTCAAAGTTTTATTGTTGTATGTGTTACAAATATATTTCATTTTACTTTAATTCCTGTTTTCTTTTTACAAAAAAGAAAACATTATTATAACTGTCCCAGCAACAACACCTTTAAGAATGGACTCAGAAATAATATTAAAAAACATTAGTGATTTTTTAAAAACAAATCGTGAAGAAATATTAGATGAACATCACGAAGAGTTCTTAAATTGTATTTCCCTGCTTAAAAGATTCGATAACGCATATTACACTGAAACTATTCACGGACATCATTACTCTAATTGTTGTTGGGCATCAAATCAATGTAAAGAAGGACCGGATACTTGTGCTTGCTATATTGTAGAAAACCGTTTAGTTAGAATTAAGAAATTGATGTTGTTGTATAAAAGATTGAAATAAAAATAAAAAAAAAGGAAATATATAAAAGAATTGTTTTATTTTGTTGAATTCACTCACTAATAATATGAGTAAGCGAAAGGTTGTTGAAGAGTTACATAAGGCTACACGGCCAAAAAAAAAACGTCGTCATGTTATCATAAAGGGATATGATGACTTGTGGCAAGCAGATCTGGTTGAAATGATACCTTACAGCGACCAAAACAATGGATTTAATTATTTGATGACAGTTATCGATGCTTTTTCAAAATTCGCTTGGGTAGTCCCAATGAAAAACAAAAAAGGCATTACTATTTCAAAAGGAATGGATGAAATATTCAACAATTATTCTAGGATTCCAAAAAACTTGCAGAATGATGATGGAAAAGAATTTTTCAATACAATCTTTAAAAGTTTGATGGAAAAACATAAAATTAATCACTATTCTACATTCAGTACAATTACTGAAAGATTTAATAGAACCTTCAAGGAAAAAATGTGGAAAGAATTTAGTTTCAATGGCAGCTACAAGTGGATAAACATTTATAAAAAAATACTTTATGATTATAATCATTCTTACCACCGAACCATTAAATGCAAACCTGCAGATGTAAGCAAGAAAAATTCAAAGTCCTTATTATCACTTTTCAAAAAAAAGAAAGAAGGAATAAGTAAGGGAAAATTCAAAGTTGGCGATAAAGTTAGAATCAGCTAGTATAAACATGCATTTGAAAAAGGCTACACACCAAACTGGACTACTGAGGTTTTTAAAATAAGAAAAGTCCAAACAACATCACCTGTCACATATCTTCTCGAAGACTATCAAGGAAAAGCAGTACAAGGTGGTTTTTATGAAGCAGAACTGTTGAGAACTTCATGTTCAGATGTATTTTTAGTTGAAAAGATTCTACAAACAAGAGGGAACAAAGTTTTTGTAAAATGGCTAGGATTCTCATCAGAACATAACTCTTGGATCGAAAAAAATAAAATTCTTTAAAATAATAAGAGAAATAAATTAAGTTTAAAAATATTTGATATTTATTGTTTTATTTGTATTTATTAAGGTGATAAGAACTGTTTTACTATAAGTAATTCTATGCTTAATAAGTGTATAAATAAAACAATTATTGTAATTTGCTAAAATTAATCACGTACGTTGATCCTATTTGACGAATTATTTCTAGGACATATCCGCCTCCGCCAATTACTTCTAAGGCGGATGATGATAGCTTCGAAAATCGTATTGGTAGAAAGACCTATAGAAAAATGAATAAAAAAAAAGAAATATCATATTAATTATGTATACAAATAGAAGAAGAAGAGTTTTAACCCACCGTATATTCTCCTAGATCTGCTACGATCCGATCACCCCAACGTGTTTTAACCTTTCGCAAGACATATACATGCTGTATTTGAGCCCCATTTCTAATTCGGATAACTTCTTCGTAGGCTTGTAACCACTGTTCTGATTTAACGAATTGGCCTCTAAAGCAGCAAAATCATGCACAGTCAAAGTGGTAAATTCAGTTTCATCGAAAAACATGATGGATAATATTAGATTATGATGGCTGGAAAGCTCTTTGAAATCAACTATACTGAACATCTACAAATGATTTCCTTTTTATAGAAGAATCCCCTCTCAATATTCTTGTAAAAAAATTCACATATACACATACACACGCACACACAATAATCTTTATAATGTTACAGTTTGTATGATATTTAGGGATTATAATAGATATAATAGATGATCCTCCCCCTACGCTTAAGAGCTTCATGTTCAAACAAGTGAATTGCGTGTGTGTGTGTAGATCAAAAGAAAACTCCCACATTATGTCGACTACGAAGTAAAAAATCAATACACACCTATGATACCTCCCTGTTCAGATGATAAAAATATGGTTCGTCCCCTCATGATCATTTTACTTGTTGTTGTCCACAATAAAAGAGGACATAGGAGTTAAACTCCTATCTTCGTTCGGTAAGAGTATACAGGGCTATAGGTAGGATTTGTTTGTATTTGTTCTATGAAAATAAAAATTGATGTTAAATAATCAAACTATTAAATAATAGTCTTATTCCATATCGTGAGTAGAAAACATCTCTTTCAATATCCGTCGTTGATTTAATTTTAAAAAATATAACCCTATTAAATAAAATCTACAAAAAAACACTCTCTAATATTCATATATCAGTAAAGTTTCAGGACAAGTGTGTGTTTAACAATTTCTACAACTATTAATTTAATAAAATATAATGGAGAATTTCGTCTGCCCCGTATGTAGTGTTAAATTTGCTCATTCAAATTCTTTTAAGAGACATGTCGAAAATGTTCATAGTAATAATAAGATTAAATGTTCTCAGTGTGAAAAAACATATACGCGAAAGGATGCAATGACTAGACACGTTCGTAAACATCATATCAACATTCCTTCTGATAATCCTTTGACTGAGATCGATAAGCTTAAAAATAAAAGAAACCAAGACGTATCTAGCGATGACTCTCCCTCTACTTCAAATGCTTCGAAAAAACGTGAATGTGAAAGTTGTGAAAAAGATGTGAGTACTACTGGATGGTCACATCACATAAGAACTAATGAACATAAGAGAAACCGAAGTGAAACTTATGATGACTCACCATCTACATCAAATGCTTCGAAAAAACGTCGATGTGAAAGTTGTGAAAAAAATGTGAGTACTTCTGAATGGTCAAATCACATAAGAACCAATGAGCATAAGAGAAAAAGTAGAATTACAGTTATTAATTCACCGTTTAGCAAAATTAGACAGTGTTTTGGAGGTAAAGTGGAAACCTATTTTTTAGACAGCACAGATGAGGTGGCTATTCATATTGATAAATTTCTAAAAAAATGTGAACCTGATATATTACAATTAATTGAAAACTCTATTGAAACTAAAGGATGTATTAAGTTTAGTATCGAACTATTCGCTGAGTTTGTAAAATATGTATCAGTTCAAGAAGAAGAAACAACAGAAAAAATAGAGATAAGTTTAAAATCTTTTAAATGTCCGATGCAGATAGCTCTCCAAGGTGATAACTTGGAAGATATACTAAAATATATGTTTAAAGCTATTGAGATTAAAAGTGAAGAGTTTCAGGAGAGAGATTCTGGGTGGGCACTATTGTGTATAAAACATATTGAAATAAATATTAATGAGTTTGATCCTATAAAGGGCTCAAGATATTTGAGTCTGCCAACAAATATTAAATTGAAAAAGGCATGTGTGAATGTAATAAATAGTGATGAATTCTGTTTTAAATGGGCAGTCATATCAGCTCTTTACCCCGTCGATGTAAATGCATATGATCCAATCAGCTACCAGATTGAAAATATTCAAAACGAAGTGATTATTTTAAACAATGGAACTCATATTAACTTCACAAATTTAAATTTCTCTTTGAATCTCAGAGATATAGAGATTTTTGAAACTCTAAACCCTACAATTAGTGTTAATGTTTTTGGAGTTGATAAGCATGGAGCTGGAGAAAATTATAGAGTTGTGGGTCCTTACTATAATTCTAAAGATGTAGACAAAAGAGAAAAACATATAAATTTATTGCTCATAAGCAATGACGATTGGAACCACTATGTTTGGATAAGAAATATGTCTAGATTGCTAGGGAGTCAGATGACTCATGGCAAGCGAGCAATTAGAATGTGTTATTCATGTTTGCAGACATTTAACACGGATAAAGGATTTGAGAAGCATGCAACTGAATGTAACAGAACTGTGACAACCCTACCAGATGAAACAAATAATATTCTACAGTTTGAACATCAATCAAGATCACTCGAAGTACCTTTTAGCATCTATGCAGATTTCGAATGTATGCTGGTGGATATTACTAGCTGCCAACCAGATCCCTCAAAGTCATCGACTACAGCGATTAAAAAGCATGTCCCGATAGCCGTTTCTTACTTCATCAAATGTTCATTTGATCCATCTCTAAGCAAACTATTCAAATACACCGGTAAGTTAATTTGATCTTTAATTTTAAGCTCATAACGTACTTGTTATATATAGGTATTGACAATTATAATATATATATATCTATTTTATTTACAGGTGAAGATTGTACCAAAGTTTTTATAACTAGCTTGTTTGAAGACTCGAAGCGAATTCATAGAAACCATTTAAGCAAAAAGATCAGCAAGATTATGACACCCGTTGACGAAGAAAATTATAAGAAGGAGACTATTTGTCATATTTGTGGGAAACCTGTGTGGGATAGCGTAAAGGTACGAGATCATGACCATTTAACGGGGAAATACAGAGGAGCAGCGCATTCAAATTGTAACTTAAACTATAAGGTTCCTAAATTCATACCCATTTTTTTCCATAACTTAACTGGATTTGATTCGCATCTATTCATACAAGAGCTGGGTAATATCAGAGGAGATATCAAAATTATTCCTCTCAATAATGAGAAATATATATCAATATCAAAAAAAATATTAATAAATAGGGAGCAAGGAGATTTTCTAGAATTACGGTTCTTAGACTCATATAGATTTTTACCATCAAGTATTGATAAAATTGCAAAAACACTTAATGAAAAAAACGATTTTCAAATATTATCGACATTTTTTAAAGATAGAGAATCTATTAAACTTTTGACTCGTAAAGGTGTTTTCTGCTATGACTATTTAAATTCTATAGAAAAATTATGTGATAAACAGCTACCTCCAATAGAATCATTTAGAAATTCTTTGCTTGAAGAGGATTGTAGTCAAGACGATTATAATCACGCTGAAAAAGTTTGGTCACATTTTAAATGCAGCAGTTTAAGAGAATATCTTGAACACTATTTGATTACTGACGTCTTAATTTTAGCAGATATTTTTGAAAAAATCAGAATAGATTCTAGAGGAATTTATGGTTTAGATCCCTGCCACTACTATACATTACCAGGTTTTTCGTGGGATGCTGTGTTGAAACACACAGAAGTCAAGCTGAAACTCTTGACGGATATTAACATATACAACTTTTTTGCTAAGGGGATAAGAGGAGGTTTGACATAGTGTAGCTTGCGACATTGTAAGGCAAATAATAAATATATGAATAATTATGATTTGAATAAACCTTCTGACTATATAATGTACTTGGATGCTAATAACCTATACGGTTGGGCTATGTCTGACTACCTTCCTCATTCAGACTTGAAATGGATTGAACCTCCAACCGATTTATCTGGCATTAAAGAATGGCTTGTTTCAAATAAAAACATTGGTTATGTATTAGAAGTTGATCTTGAATACCCCATAGAAATACATGATGATCATAATGATCTCCCATTCTGTCCTTCAAACATTTCATTACCTGGTAAATTACAGAAAAAATTAATTGCTGATTTAAAAAATAAAGAAGAATATATTATTCACTATAAAACTTCAATTCAATGTCTTGATAATGGTTTGGTCCTTAAGAAAATTCATAGAGTAATGCAATTCGCACAATCTCCATGGTTGAAAAAATATATTGATTTAAACAATGAACTTAGAACAAAAGCCACCACAAAGTTTGAAAAAGATCAGCGCAAGCTTTGCAATAACGCTGTATTTGGTCAAACTATGGAGAATGTTGATAAACGAAAAGATGTTCGAATTGTGGACTCAATAGAAAGTAATGGAAGACATCTCGGTTGTCGCGCTCTTATAGCTAAACCTAATTTTCATAGCATTTTAGAATTTTCCGAAACCATGGCTGCTGTTCAGTTGAACCGTATTCATACTGTGTATAATAAGCCTGTATACTTAGGCTTTTGCGTTTTAGAGATTTCAAAGTATAAAATGTATGACTTTCATTATGCTTACATGAAGCCTAAATTTACTGATAACCTTCAACTGGCTTACATGGACACCGATTCCTTTATATGTCAAATAAGGACAGATGATTTTTATAATGATATAAAAAATGATATTGCAGATAAATTCGATACTTCTGAAAGATGAAAATAATGGTAAAATAATGAAAGAGTTTATAGGCTTAAGAGCAAAAATGTACAGCATAGACATAGAAGATTCAGTTTTGATAAAAAAAGCGAAGGGCGTTAAATCAGTAGCTGTAAAAAAATTAACTCTAAAGAATTACAGAGATTGCTTACTACACAAACAAAATTTCTATAGTAAAATGTTGAATTTCAGATCTAGACAACATACTATATATACTGAATGCATAAACAAATTAAGTTTAAGTTGTTCCGGTGATAAAAGGTTTATATATAATAATAATATTAATACACTTGCTTGGGGTCATTATCGGTTAGATCTTGAAAATGAAATGTAAACTTGATTTAATAAAAAGAAAAATGTATTTTATATCTTAATGAAAAAATAAATCAAATGAAAAAAAATAAAAAATTAGAAAAAAAACGATGTGTTTCTACTCAAATATTTCTTTCTCTCTTCAATCATATGAGGCGTTGTTTAGTTACACTTACATAATTTTTGGGTGATTTTTTAGGTTTAAAACGTAAATTTTGTGGGTTTTTAACATGAACGCAATTAACGCGAATTTTTGTGTTTTTTTACGTAAATTTCGTGTTTTAACCTGATTTTTGGGTTTTTTTTACGTGATTTTTGGGTTTTTTACGTGATTTTTGGGTTTTTACGTAAATTTTTCTATGAATTTTCGCTGAGCAGCTATCCACTCATCCACCAAATCAACATACCGGCCACCAAGCAACAAGCCATCAAGCCGCTGAACAACTTATTCGCTGCGCCACCAACTAAAAATATCAATTTGAACAGCCAATCGGCCACCAATCGGCCACCAATGACGCCATTGTTGAGGCGATCGGCCACATGTGGACCCGCTAATCCCTACTACTAACATCCTATATTTATATGATTTTGTGTTGCAAAAAATCTTAAATTTAACCTTTCCTACCCACATTAATGTATGAAGGTATGTATGTACCTATCTATTTAACAATTTAGTTCACGTTCAAAGCTATGTAAGCAAATTTCATGTTAACGGTCAGCCTATAATAGGTAGATACTTCTGGCGACTTTATGCCAAAAGAAATTTACGATTATTTAACTATGATCTATTTTATTAAAATAATATTATTTCTAGGTTCTAGCATAGGTATATGAATTTACTTCCATTGCACTTCTCAAAAAAAAAAAAAAAAAAAACAATGTCGCACTCTCATATTTCAAAGCACCACAATCCACAAATATATTTTCTCACAATGAAAATCCACGCAAATACAAAATAATTAAATAATTTCGCACTTTTAGGATTCAATACGAATCAACTGTTTATGTTTATTTCGCAAATAGCCCAGTCAATTCGACAATAAATTCGCAAACCGCGATATAGTTCTGCATTTCTGATATGTTGTTAGGGCATGTTAGAGTAATCTGTATCTAAGTTTGGAGCTCGAAAAACCTGTGCTCGCTACAAGAAAAATGCAACTGTGAAAAAAACGTTAAAATCAGCCTATTTTTTCCGACATTTTCCTTTATAACTTTGGAAATATGCAACTCAGGAAAAAACCGTCCATTATAAACTTGTTTGTTATAAAATTTTCTACGAGACCACATCAGTTTTAAATTAATGCATGTTGTCCATGAATTAAAAAAAAAATCTGAACAACAAAGAAATTTTGAAGCAATCAAAAAATAGGTCAAAAATTGTCCAATTCTGCTTAAAATTTGGAATCAAATAGACTAGAGTATTACAAGACGAAATGCAACACGGAATTTTTGCATCATTGTTGTGGTCAAAGTAGGACACTTAAATTGGCACTGATTTTTGTACACGTACCTGGAACCCTTAACTATCATAAAATATAGTTATAATATTTATATCTTTTTTTAAGCAACTTTGGAAGCGAATTTAAAAGTGTTCAAATTACATATTTACATACCAAGTGTCCAATTTTCTGAAGTTTTAAAATCGATACCAAAGTTGCAAAAAAAAGATATAAATATCAACTGTATTTTATCATAGTTAAGGGTTCCAAGTACGTGAACAAAAAAATCAGTGCCAACTTAAGTGTCCTACTTTGACCACAGCAGTGATGCACATTGCTTGTTGCACTTAGTAAACATCATGTTTCTTGCGAAAACTATTTGACCAATTTGGATCGAATTTTCGAATTTCATCTTGTAATACTCTAGACTATTTGATTACAAATTTTTAGCAGAATTGGACAACTTTTGACCTATTTTTTGATTGCTTCAAAATTACTTAGTTTTTCTGAATTTTTTTTTAAATTCATGGTAAGATAGCAAGACAAATATAACATGCATGAATTAAAAACTTATGTGGCCTTGTAGAAATTTTTATAACAAACAAGTTTATAGTTGGACGGTTTTTTCCTTAGTTGAATATTTCCAAAGTTATAAAGGAAAATGAGATGAATTTAATGTTTTTTCCTAGTTGCATTTTTCCTGCAGCGAGCACAGGTTTTTCGAAGTTGCAAACTTAGATACAGACTACTCTAACATGCCCCAACAACATATCAAAAATACAGAACTACATCGCGCTTTGCCAATTGAGCGCTTTTTTGGAATTATTGACTGTGCTAAAAGAACCTTTTGGATGTATACTCTATCAAAGAACACTAATAATAAAATAATAAAACAATAAGCACAAGCACTCATCCTTCCTACCGCATTTTCCTAGAAACATAACGCCGGCCGAATACTTAAGTGCCCCATAGACCACTTTTTCGGGAAACTGAGTTAAAGATGCAGTTATACTAATTCGAATATTCTCTTTCGTTTGGCGTTATCCCCGTTGCTCTATCTCAATTATTAAAGAAGTTACAGACAGCACTTTTGCTCTATAAACCACAAATTTTTGGGTTATTTTGATGCTTATTTGCCGTTTATCCAAAATGTGTACTAGGTGGGACAATTTTTGTAGGATAGTTTGAAATACAAACGCTTAATGCTTAATTGCCCCACAACCACGGGAGATTGGATATAGAGCATTTAAGTACTCAAAATATATTAAAAAAAGTCAGATTATTGGTGCTTATGTGCTCTATATCCATGGCAAAAGTGCAGGCAGCTGGAAAAGTATAAATAAGAAGTAACATTTTCGCCGAATAAATTAATAATGTAAAATCCTTAATTTAAACCCAAAAATACTGTCTTTGTTTTAATTCAATATTTATTGATTATTTACCAACGTTTCAATTCTGGTTTGGATCTTTTTCAGGGCTGAATAAGTAATATCGACTTTTTTTTAAATATTGTGATAACAATAATAAAAGAGGTAGAAATGTCGAAAAAAAAATTATTTTAAATAAGAATATTTATATATCTGCAGGTTCACAAACTTAATAAGTGCGTTTAATGTATTCTAAATAAAGCTTTTGTCGATGATAACTAAGCATTTTTTATTTTTTTTTTAATAAAATGGATAAAAACAAAGAAGGTAAAATAGAAATTTAATTTAAAAAATGGTGACAAAAATACCAAAACTTACTCCTTCGAATGTTGAAGTATTTTTAAACCCAACTCCGAATAAAATTGAATGTATTTTTCTAGGAAATTTTATGGACCAAAGTTCATTTTCAGTATTTTTCATAATTAAGTGTTAAAATGCTCTATCATTTTCGTACGTTTCTTATCGACTTAAATATAATCCAATCTGGTATAGAGGAAGGCACAGCCACTAAATTAATATTACTTTTTGTTTTATGTTTTTATCGCTTAAAGTAAAATTATAAAAATTAATAATGCCAGAAATTTAGAATTTTTTTATTATTTTTGATTTCGTTGATTTCCGAATGTCCAGTGCATAAAAGTCCTATATCCACATAAAATTTGAAGTTTGGTTTTCATATATTTCGTATTCATATGGAAGAGGGTTCTATATCCGTTTTGGACTTTTTTCAAACTTTATTTTTTTTTTAAATAACCGTAACGTTTTTTGACATCAGGACTTCAAAATACAAAAAAGGATTTTTCAATTAATATATATAAAAATTCAAAAGTCGAAATTGTCAAGTAAAAAATAACGGAATTATTTTTCAAACCTTAAAATTCGTTTTCTGAGGAATAATTTTTTTGTATATGGGGCACTTAAGTATTCAGCCGGCGAATACGAAAGTAAAAAAGTAGGTAGGTACATGGAGCAGCTTGCATACCTGATGAATCGTGCTTTATCGCATCATGCTCAGTGTTGCCATAATCTCAAATTTCATAACGCTAGATTTCAAATTTTATAATGCCAGATCGTATAAAATAAATAAATCGGGTGGCACAACGGCTCATGAAGAACCAGGGCCTAGTGACTAACAACTCGCAACCATTCCTGTGTGTGCTTTTCGACAGGAATGGAAGGGACCTACAATTTTATGCCGAATCCGAACGGCTAGACGAGAAGCACTTATTCGTGACAAGTGATACTCTTGAAGGATTTGTCAATTCCTCGCACTTAAGAACAAAAAATCTGTTGGAATGATATCCTTTGACATTGAAAAGGCTTTTGATTGCGTATGGCATGATGGCCATAAGCTCCTAGTAAATGGGCTTCCCATGTATCTAGTTAAACTTATACAAAGTTTTTTAAGCGAAAGAAAGTTTTTTGTTGAAATCTCGCTAAGCAAATCTCCATTATACTCAATTAAAGCCGGCGTCCCTCAAGGATCTACCCTTTCTCCACTTCTATACAATATATACGTATCTGACTTTCCTATTCAAAACTTTTGTAAGAGAGCGTTTTTCGCAGACGATACAGTATCTCCGAAAATTGTCAACAAATTGTTTCTAACCTTCAAACAGCACTCAATGCTATTGAGCTCTACTTTTACAGCTGGAAAATTAAAATAAACCCTTCAAAAACTCAAGCTTGTTTCTCTACAAAGAAACGGAAGCAATGTAACCTGCCACAAAATAACCTTTTAGTATGTAACGCTCCAGTACAATGGGAAAAGACAATCAAATATTTGGGTGTTACCCTAGATAAAAGCTTGACATTTTCTAATCAAGTTTCGGAAAGTATTAAGAAAGCTCAATTTTTAATCAAAATATTGTATCCACTTTTGAATAAAAATTCTCATCTTAGCCTTGAAAATAAATTACTAATTTATAAAGTGGTTTTTCTACCTGCTATCCTTTATGCATCACCGTGCTGGTACACTTGTGCTGAATGCCACTACAAAAAAATCCAAATCTGTCAAAACAAGATCCTTAAAACCATTTTAAATCTCCCTTGGCATTTCTCAACGATAGAGCTTCATGAAATTGCTATTGTTGCCACAATAAAAGATAAATGTTCCATAGTTCATAATAACTTCATCAATAAATGTCTGTTAAACGAAAATCCAATATTAAAAAATATTGCAGAATAACTTGCTTAATTGTTTTATGTAGTTATAAGTTTTTAGTAAAAAGTCCAATGAGTTTTAAAAAAACGTCTTTCTCAAAATAATAAACACTATACCTTAATTATTCCTCCAAATTGTTGCTAAGAATATATATTGTTCTCATCTCTATGCATTAAGTATCTTAAGAAATGTGTCATGTAAACATTGAATAAATAAATTTAAAGTAAATAATTCAAAAATAACAAAAGCTAAAGTACATAGGCAATAGGAAGTTTTACAGCAAACTATTTTTAAGTAACAACATGTTTTAGTAGTTAATTATTTAATTTTGTATCAGTCTATTTCTATTTTATTATTTTAATTAAATAATGAGTTATCCCAAAGTTCTTCATACAAATAATCTTCTTTACCCTTAGGTTTTTATACTTCGTTGAGGCTCCAACTTCCTCTATAACACTTCTTGAAACTTTATAAGAAAAGTAGCATTTATCTTCTATCTTAAGCCCATTGCGTATTTGGCTTGGACAACGCTGTTCAATAATTCTTTTGCAATTTTATGACCAATTTTTGTTTTAAATATATTCGCGCTCAAACTTAGCATTTGAAATGGGAAGTGAAGTCAGTCCAATGCAAATCATAAATCGACCTAATTCCCTAATCATATTTTCCCCAGCGGCATCTTTAAAAGTTAGTAGCTGGATCCAAAACGCATTTTTGTTTTGTGAATTTCGAACTTTTGACATCTAATTGCAGATTTCTTAACAATTTAAGCAGCCGAATAAAATATTATAATTCATAAAATGTTTTTGACAGTTTTAACTTTTGTATTAAAATTGATAACAGAATAGCAGAATAACAAAACAAAAGACCTAGCCGAATAGGCCCCAATAATTGACTTCCCAGATTGCACAGTCAACAGATGCTTAATTCATTTCTAAAAGAAGAAGTAATGAATTTTGTGAACGTATGTGTGAATCTTCGTGATTTGACGTTATTAAGGTTAAATCAAAATGCTTTCTATTTTTTTAAATATTCTTTTCCAATCATGATATCATCAAATCAATGATTCGAAATCATTTTTGGCATTCAAGAATGCAAAAAATAAAAACAAGAATGCCAGAAAAGCATTTAGCATAATTTTAAAATTTCATAATGCTTTTCTCTTCTCTATAATGCTAGATCTAGTATTAATAATGCCGTTATGGGAACACTGATTCATACTTACGCTTACGCTTTCATTTATTTAACTGGGCCTTGCTTAAGCCATGTGTAGTAAAACGCTCTTGTATTTATAGATTGTATTGTATTTGTGTTTGTATTTGTATTTTGAATAGATATTATTAAAAATTGTATGCAATTTGGTAGCGCGGGTGTTGTTAGCTTTCAAGGACAACTTGTTGTATGAGAGTTTTGTGTCGTGTCTCGTGCGTACTGTGTTAGAACAATGTGGGTAGGTTAGGTAGGAAACAATTTTTTTTTTATTATTATATCAATGCTCTTTGTAGGGAATTTGGTTTTGGTATCGCATATTGTTACGCTGAGGCAGATATGTAGGAAGATGGGAGTTTTGTGTTGTTATGTGTAGGTAGTTTTCTTGTATTTATGGTATTGATTATTGCAATTAATCATAATCATTATTTCAACATAATATTATATAATTTATTCATTTAAATTCTTGGTTTAGCGGCGATAAACCTGCTAACTGAGAGGAATCGCAACTGGTGCGTAGAAGGATGGACTTTGTTAGGAGCTTGAGTTACCCATGGATTTAAATGAAATATTATTTTTACATATTACTACTACATATTACTACAAGTAGAAGTAGAATTGTGGTAGATGCACTTAAGCGTTCGCGCGAAAAGAAGCGAATATAAGGAAATTATACAGGGTGAGTAACCTAAAATGTGACAAATTTTACGTTTTAACGAACGCTGTACAAGTATAAAAATAATCAATAATAAATAAATATTAAAAAAAATATTAAAGCTCTGTGGGTTTTTATTCGGGTGTCGAAATGCCAAAATCTGAGGGCGCCAATCGATTTAGGAGGGTGGTATTAACTAGTGTCTCGGCCAGTGCTTTAGCAGCAACAGAAACGGAGAAATTTCACTTTGAAATTTGACAGCGCTCTAGCACCAAAAGAAACCGAGAAATTTCATTTTTCAATTTGACAAGTGTCGAAATGTCAAAATCTGAGGATACCAATCGGTTAAGGAGGGTGGTATTACCTGGTGTTTCGACCAGCGCCCTCTAGCACCAACAGAAACCGAGAAATTTCACTTTTTAATTTGAAAAGTGTCGAAATGTCAAAATCTGAGGATGCCAATCGATTAAGGAGGGTGGTTTTACCTAGCGTTTTGGCCAGCGCTCTAGCACCAACAGAAACCGAGAAATTTCACTTTTCAATTTGACAAGTGTCGAAATATCAAAATCTGAGGGCGTCTTCGATTGATTTAGGAGGGTGGTATTACCTACTCTCTCGGCCAGTGCTTTTAGCACCAGCAGATACCGAGAAATTTCGTTTTTAAATATGATAGGTGTCAAAATGTCAAAATCTGAGGGCGCCAATGGATTTAGCAGCTGCATTTTACTTAGAGTCCCGGCCAGCACTCTAAGCCCAGTGGAAAGCGATAGAATCGCACTCAACACTTTGACAGTTGACAGTTGATAATTGGGGGCGAGATGTCAAAAAACTTCCGGCAACGGACACAGGCTGGTAGACTTTGCGGCGGGGCGAAATGTCATCATCTCAAGCACCTACTTCCCACACCTGAATATACACAAGGGGACTTGGCGGTCGCGTGATCAACTAACCGTCAACCAAATCGACCACGTTGCGATAGACGCGAGACATGCTTCCAGTATCTTGGACGTCCGAACGATCCGAGGGGCCAAGATTGACTCGGATCACTACCTGGTGGTAGCTAGACTACGTATGCGGATATCCATGACGCGACAACGCAGAGCAGATGCTGTGAAAAGATTCGATGTCGAGAAGCTTAAATCGTAAGAGACCGCCAGAACTTTTGCAGACCACGTAACTCTTAATCTCTCAGGAGGTTCGCCACCAGCATCAAGAACAGAGGACCAGTGGACACACTGTCAACAAGCCATCGGAAGTGCCGCCTCTGATGTGCTGGGCTTCACTAGGCGAATACAACGAAACCCCTGGTTCGATGAAGAGTGCCGGCTAGCGCATGCAGCTAAGGACGAGGCCTACCAGGCAATGCTGCAGACTCGAACAAGAGCTGCTGAGAGAGTGGCCCGGGAGCTCTACGGGCTGAAACGAAAAGAGGAACGCCGACTTCTCAGGAGGAAAAACAGAGAGCACGAGAAGCGGGCGGTAGAGTCTATTGAGGGTTGTAGCGGTAGGAGAGATGTTCGAAAATTTTATCAGAGGGTGAAGCGATCCACCCAAGGATTCAAGGCTAGAACGGAAGCCTGCCGAGATGAGAGTGGTAATATGATAGTAGACACACATTCATTGCTGAGGATCTAGAAAGAACACTTCTCTAGACTGCTTAATGGTGAAGACAGCCAAGATGCCGCTAATAGGCAGAACGCTCCATTCAACTTGGACGATGATGGCCAAGAGTTCCGTCCACCCGACCTAACCGAAGTGCGGCTGGCGATATCCAAACTTAAGTCGTACAAGGCTGCTGGTGCGAATGGCTTACAAGCCGAACTATTTAAATCAGTGGGAGATGAATTGGCTAGGAGCATACACCATTTCATCTGCAAAATTTGGTCGGATGAAAGTATGCCCGATGAATGGAACCTCGGTATAGTGTGCCCCATCCATAAAAAGGGAGATGTTCTGAAATGTACCAACTACAGAGGAATTAGTCTCCTAAACGTTGCTTATAAAATCTTGTCGGCTATCCTGTGTGACCGCTTAAAACCTTTTGTCAACGATCTGATTGGCCTCTATCAGTGTGGTTTTAGGCCACGCAAATCAACCGTCGATCAAATGTTCACACTCCAACGGATTTAAGAAAAATCCCAGGAACTCCAGATCGATACACACTACCTTTTTATCGATTTTAAAATCGCGTATGATAGCGTGAAAAGGGACGAATTATACAGAGCCATGTTGAGTCTCGGCATCCCTGCCAAACTCGTCTGCCTGTGCAGGATGACGATGGATAAATCTCGATGCTCCGTCAAAACTGGTAAGAACACCACCGATTCCTTTGATGTTGAGAAAGGATTGAGGCAAGGCGACGCGTTATCATGCAACCTATTCAACATCGTTCTTGAAGCCATTGTACGCAAAGCACATGTCAACACCAGCGGTACAATCTATCAAAAGTCCGTTCAATTGCTTGCATATGCGGATGACATAGACATTGTCGACAGAACGAAGCGAGCTGTGGCAGGGGCATTTGCGAGCATTGAATCGGAGGCGGTTAAAATGGGATTGGCGGTTAATGAGGACAAGACGAAGTATATGCTGTCATCGAGAGAGGAATCTCAACATCGTCGAATCGGGCAAAATATCACGATGGACAGATATAACTTCGAAGTTGTCAAGAACTTTGTCTACCTGGGCTCCACTATTACATCGCAGAATGACATCAGTGCAGAGATCAAGCAAAGAATTACTCTTGCCAACCGCTGTTTCTTCGGTCTAACAAGGCATTTAAGTAGTAAGGCCCTCTCTCAGAAAACCAAGGAGACTTTATACAAAACCCTAATCATCCCGGTCCTGCTTTATGGGTCAGAAGCATGGACACTGAAAGATTCGGATAAAAGTCTGCTAGGGTGCTTTGAGAGGAAGATTCTTCATGTGATTTTCGGTCCGGTGTGTATTGAAGGAGTATGGAGGAGAAGATTCAACGACGAGCTATACGGGCTATACAGCGACGTTGACCTGGTCAAAAAGCTGAAAATACAGCGGCTGAGATGGCTGGGGCACGTGGAGCGTATGGACAGCAACGCACCTGCCTGACGAGTCTTCGAATCCAACCCCGATGGGGTACGCAGCAGAGGAAGAACCCGTAAAAGGTGGCGCAATAAAGTGAATGACGACATCAAAGCACACGGTGTGCGCAACTGGAAGCGGCTAGCTAGGGACAGAGCTGGCTGGAGGGGCTTGTTAGTTGAGGCCGAAGCCCATCCTGGGCTGTGAGCGCCATCAAAAGTAAGTAAGTAAGATGTCAAAAAGCTAGGGTGTCCATCTGGGTACTTTACAAAAAGAGGACATTTTCCTCTAAAAGCTATAAAAAAGAGAACATTTAGAGGCAAAATAGAGAACTAAAAAGAGAACACAACAAAATAAAAAAAAAAAATGTTAAATAAGAAATATGCACACTCGTTCACCCAGCCGAATCAAGTGTCCTAATTTTCAAGAATCATACACAAGTTGCTAGATGTATGTATTGCTGAACAAAATACAAATAAAAAGTAAAATACAAAATAGGCCTTAGTAGGTAAGAAATGTTGTCTGCTCATTTTGATAAGGGGATAGAGTTGCCTTAATCATCAATAATATCGTCTTATTATTTATCTCTTGTACTTTTTCTTATAACTCTATCATTAAAAATTGTTTAGAAGTTTTAAAAACATATTCCTATTTTATTATAAAATGTACCTAATAACGAAATCTTACAGCCTCATTCTGGCAACCTCACTGATGCCTCACAAGTGACACTAACCTTATAACTCGTGGTGAACTCGCCTTATGAAAACTTAAAAATTATGATCTGCTCCTTGGCAGATCACAACTCACGTTATTCTTCTGAGGTTTCTTATGAGGGCTCCCACAGAACACGAAATTGTGATCACCTTATAAGGAACCTCACTCACAAAAAATTGTGACCTGTGAGCCTCACAACGCCAGAAAGCCCCTATTCTAAGTCTCTTAATTGACATTGAAATACAATTTATTGCAAAAAAAAACAAAAGCGAATTTCATTAAAAAATAGAGAACAAAAATAGATCCCTAAGGAAAAACATGGTGTAAAAAAGATCAGAGGGAAAAGAGCGAAAATGTTCTCTTTTAAAGAGATAAGATGGACACACTATCAAAAACCCGAGAAAACCCCCTTTTTGCTTTAACAGTTTTCAGGTGATGGCGAAAAGTCGAAAAACCGATGTCACGGTCCACGCTCTTTAATGTAGATATGTAGAAATCTATGGCAAATTGAGATGAACAAAATTAAATTATATATTTATTTCGTTTTCATTTTAAAGTCTGGAGTTACTCCTTTTTTTATTGTTTCTGTTCTTTTTCTATCGAATATTAAAAACCTGGAATAGAAGGAGTAATTCCGAACCGAAACCAAGATTACGTTCATCTGTTTCATTGCAAGAACTGCAGTGAACAAAAAACTTTCAAATACATAACTTCATTTTGAAAGCTAACAAATTTGTCTGAATCATATGCATTATTAATATTCCTAGCTACGCCTCTGTCTTGATTTTTTTGTAACCAAGCATTACTTTTTACTCACAAAGTAGTAGTTTATTTATCAGTTTCGATATATTTTAAGCATGATTTACAAACTCACTTGTCTAATTATTCTATTGAAATAATTGTAATATGAATAGGTACCCGTTCATATAAAAGTAATTAGAAAAAGTAATGCTATTTTCGTTTTCTCTTATGGGAAATACATTGAATGCAAAATCGAAAAAAAAAAAAAATTTAAAACACATACAGGGTTTGTTTTTCATATTGTGATACCTAGTGATTTTTGATCGAAATTTTGTGCTCCGGGGTTCACACCCTGCTGGTAACCAAACGTTTTTTTTTATTTTAACAATAAAGTTAAATCGAAATGAACCAACATCAATACTTATTCACTACTCATGGTCGAATTTCCACGAAATACAAATTAATTTACAACGCACAAAAGTATTATAGGTACATACATACATATGTATATATACATACATATATACATGCATGCATCAAATTCAAAACATACAAATGCTGTTGTGGTTCCATACATTTGTATAAGACGGCTATTAAAAAAAATGCAAAAGAAAATCTTGTAGTAGTTTTCTATATACAAATCCACGTGGTATGATTTGTATAAGAACAAAATGCAGAAGCTATAGCTTGTAGTAACGTGATATATGTATATATAAATCCACGTGGTATGTATTCAAGCTCGCACCCGCAAAGTAAACCATTTTATTTGCCAGTTTCGATATGTTTTACGATTGTTTTACAACTCACATGTTTATATATTCTTTTGCAATAATTGTAATGAAAACCCGTTTATATAAAAATAATAAGAATTATTAATGCTATTGGAAATACATTGAATGTAAAATCGAAAAAAAATTGATAACACATGGAGGCGAAATGTTACACATCATTGGCGATTACTCGTAGACTCACTCGCTTTTTTTATTATTTAATGTGGCCTGATCCTAGTTGTTGATTCTTGTTGAAGAACATTTTTTTTTTTTGATTATCAAGCATCGATTTCTTTTTTTCATATCGTGATTTCTGGTCGAAATTTTTCAATTTTGTGCTCAATTGCGTTGGGATCAAACCGAATGTCTTGGGTTCAAATCCAGTTGGTAACCAAAACTTTTTTTTGATGAAGTTAAAACGAAATTAATATTAACATCCAATACTTATTCACTACTCATGGTGGAATTTCTATGAAATATAAATTAATATACAACGCACAATAGTATTATAGCTACATATATTGTTTTCATCAAATTCAATACGTACAAATGCTGTTGTAGTTCCATACATTTGGGTAAGACGGCTATAAACAAAATGCAAAAGAAATTGCTGTATACAAATCCACGCAAAAAAAACTACACATTTGCATAAGAACAAAATGCAAAAGCTATAGCCAGGGCCGGCCCCAGCCAAACTTGTGCCCTGTGCGAGATTTGTAGAAAGCGCCCCTTTTTTATATATTCACACATACACTGATACACATGCATAAGCCTTTTCTACATTACCTAGGAGGTTTTTTTATTGGGGTAGGCCTAATCCTCAGTAACAAACAAATATGTTTACATACATATATAATTGTATGAATCACGCGTAATAAAAGTACATATTTACAAAAAAAATAGTAAATAAATTAAAAAACAAAATTAAATAAAAATATATATACATACTTATATTAAATATACATATACAAAATAAGAAATATATAAACTTCATAAAAAAAAAAAAAATAATTAATTAATTAATTTAAAAACAAAATAATATCATACATACCTAATTTGAATATTGTATGATGAATAAAGTTAATTTAATGTTTCCTTTATTAAGGATTGTACATCATCAATCAGTTGGATTGTAGAACATTATTCATTTTGTATAAAGAAAACGTTTCCATTAGTAATTCTGAAAATGTATAAACGTATTGATGGTTAACTAATCTCTACAAAACCTCTTATCAATATAATTTATTTTTTTTTTCACAAGTCTTGCGGTTAATATTATGCAAAGCAGCAAGATATTTACCAAAAATACCATATAAAGTCGACTTTTCGTACTTGTTTGAAACTAAGGGTTAAGGTTGAACAAAAAATAATTCTTTATGAATAGACTTTGTAAGAAATTACTATAGTTTCAGAGCTGCTCTTAAATTGACAGATATATTTTTTATAATCAAGTATATTTTAAAATTCAAAGTCAGATATGTATATTAAGCAGAAACAATTGAAAAAAAAAACAACAAATTTATCTGACTTGGTTGACTCAAAACAAAATAATAATTATGGAAATGACACCCATAAAAATAGAAATTTTGTATGTTCTTTGTTGTTATAATGCGCGATAACAGCATCTTAAATAAATATTTGCTTTAATATATAAAACAAATAAGTATGAAGCTTAGGATTAATTTTGTTTATTTCTTTATATCTGAATACAACCACTTTTTGTGAAGAGAAGATAAAGTTCTTGCAATAACAGAAAGAAAATGGTTATATCAGAATGAATATTTAGATATTATAGCTGTTTTTTTTTTTTTTTTTTTTGAAACAAAATTGGTAGGAATTCTCAGCTTACACAACTTAAACGAAAAATTTAATTTGAACGAAGCTATTTATAAATTTAAGGTAGCTTATATGTACATTGTTCGTACTTAAAGAACTTTCTCAATTTTGAAATATTTTGCCGATATCATCTTAAAAATTGCACAATTTCCCATTCAATGATTAAATTTAAAAATAATCTCAAATCACATAAATTTCAATAAAATTGGGTCCGAAATTACGTTTTATGTATATCAGTTTTTTGATAAAGTGGACAAATAGAGCTTACAAAACTACAAGCAAATATTTACTGTCATTTGTATTTACCTTAACAAATTATTTTGTTTTGGCATTTTTATTCGTATTTTTGTTCCGAACCGTGATAATTAAGTATTTACTTATTAGACCAATTAAAATGTTTTTCAAATAAATCAGAGCCAATGCTTATATGTCATAAAATGTGTCATAAGCTCCATCGAAGAAACATCAAAGAACATTACGGCAGCCGTCAAACATAATTATCTCACTTGTATAGTGTGGGCGGGCGCTTTGGGTAATTTTGAAATTATGTTTTTGAAATTGCGCCATTTCAGGCTCAGTTGAATGCAACATACTTTAAGCCTGAAGAATATTTTGAATTGGATTATACATTTTTTTAAACCATCCATTTTGATAGAAAATCTTATTTCCAACAAAAAGTCATTTGAGCTAAATTCTCAAATGTGGCTTGGTTTTCAAGTTATACCAACAAGATATTGAAGAGTTACCATTCTCTCAGAAATGAATGGGTGAATTTGGGCGTATTTTGAGTTTTAAGGAAGCTTACTTTTCACACAAACATTGATTTAATAACAAAAACTCTTTGAACGCAATAATTGGTCCTAACTAAAATATTTATTCAAAACCCTATCTCTTATTTTACACTTAACGAAATATAAATCCAAAATCTTGAAGTCATCTTTTCAAAATAAAATTCACACTTCATTAATAACTACCTTTTGAAGTTATAGCAGTAGAATCGAAGGACAAGATAGTGCCCAGCCAAGTTCTGGCACTACAACCTTTTTACAAGATCAAACTCAGGCGATTTTCGACCCCCCTCTAACTTCAGTGCCAATAAAGCCAGACACTTCAAACTCACAGCATTTGCTAAGCTCACCAGGTTTAGTAAACCCACCAAATTTCAATCCCTTATCATCAGTGGTATAGGTATCACTGAATAGGAATTTACACATACTCATGACATTGCACAAAAACTTTATGTTATACCACACTATTTTCTATAAATTTCAAAAATTTCAAATAATTCAATAAATAAAAAATGTGACATAAACAATACCTCACTTTTGACCCATTGAATGAGTGAAAGAGAAAAACATGTATTACTTCTGTAATTTAAAATTATCTTTTTTATCGCTCCACCTTGAGTTAGTGGGGGAGAAACATTCCTGAATGAAGGAAACATATTTATCACTTTTGTAATGTATAATCCTCTTTTATCGCTTGCACATTGAGTGAGTGGTGGAGAAACATATTTGTTACCTACTTCTGTTGTTTGTAATCTTTTTTTCATCATTAAAAGCCGAATGCATTTATTAGGTATCACTATCACTAGATTGCATGATTGAAAGAAACATATTTATTAATTCTTTAATTTAAAACCTAAGAAGAAGAAATAGAGGAACGGGCATATCGAGGAAAAAGTGAGGCTTTTTTTTAAATAGTGCGAGGTACACAAACACAAATGCATTCACACAGGGTCGGAATGCAGTGAGATAGCTAAATGCTAGGGCCCCCAAAAGCTGTTAGCTGTGTCTTTGAGAGATGTATTTTTGAGATTTAAGTTTAATAGTAAAAAAAGCTTATTAAACTAAATAAAAAAGTGAAAACAATATACATACATATGTATGTATCTATTAAAGAAAATGATAAACAAACAATTCAAAAAGATTTCATTCTTACATCAAATATTGTTTACAAAGAGGTTTTGTAAAACTAATATGTTCATATCAATAATAAAAAGAGTTTATTTATTTTGTTCAAACATTCTATTTGAAAATGTAAAGCCTAATTGAATGTGCGAAATTTTCGCACGGGTCTTCTGGTATATATATAAATTGCAAAAACCGTAACTGACTCACTGACAGATCATCAAAGTTATGGAGCACTTCCTCACATCGTAGAATCTTGCAATTTCGCACAACGGTACGTCGTGGTGTATAGAAAAGGAAAAAATTTAAAATTTAAGATTTTCCATTCAGGGGGCGTGGTTCCTGACTTACTTACTGACTTAAATTGAGTTAGTTTACTTGGCAAGTTTTCTTTTCAAAATTGAGTAATTACGTAAGAAAAAAACTTGTCAAGTAAACCCACTCAATTTAAGTCAGTAATCATTAAATAAAAGATTTTTCTGATAATTTTGAGGTTCTTCCATATAACTCTACTTAAAATATTTGATATTTAACATTAATAAACTTAGAACTTGGCGTACTTTAAGATCTCACTACTTTTTACGGCTTACTTGTTACGCAAAGGTTTTTGTATATAGAAGAACTTGGCTCCTTTTTTAACACATATGTTTTTGTTGTGATGTCCCTTTCTTAGCAACTAAACTTAAAATTAGAGTCCAAACTGACAGTGTTTTAGGCATTTAAAGAAATAATGTGGAACAGATTAAAAGATATTCAGTAGGCACCTAGCTCACTTGGACTGAGAAAAGGACATGTAATGAAAGAAGCTTAAACTGTTGTTGGTAAAAGAATATACACTGCTTACTTCATGGTGGAGTTATATGAAGTAAGAAGTAACTGTTTTCTATAACAAAGTCCTACCAAGGCTTGGAAACATGAAAGCAAGAGTCGACTTGAGGGTTTTGTTTTGTGCTGAACTCAAATCCATCATCCGTTTTTCGCCATCAGCTCCGGTTTAGTGATATTTCCAGTCTGAAAATGGAATAAACCCGTTTTTGCCCTATTTTTGGGGTAGTGTTTGTACATATTTGGAAAGCTTAGTGATATTTTTTTTTAAATTGAAGCTGGACTTTGAAGATGATAATATTTGTGAAATTTCTTTAAAAAAAATATCGATTTTTACATGCTCCCAAAAACTAAAAAAAAATATTGTACTGATAAAACTCGAACAAAATGTTTCAAAATAAAACAAAAAATATAGGTTCCATGGGTGCTTTTACGTGCGATATAAGTAATGTGCATAATGAATATGTACTATTTATGACAAGATAATAAAATTGAACCCCAGATATTAATTTTTCCTAACATAACGATGACAAAAAGCGCAATTGTGCCTGTCTATCCACGCACCTACACAGCCTAAACGGCTGAATGGATTTTCTGTTTGTTTTCTCGTGATAAAACTCACAGTTAGGCTGCATAGCTTTCGCTCCATCATATTTATATTGAAGGTTTTGAATGAACAATAACCAATTGTGTTGGCTACCACCAAGTATTAAATAGGCTGGAATTATTGCAATTACATGGCTATCACACCAATCATCAGATTCCTTTTAGTGGTGCTTAGTCTATAGTTCCAATTTTAATTTATAAATTGTTTTTACCGTCAACTGGAACAACATTTTTTTTTGATTTTTTATGACCAAACTTTTTAGCCCAAAAGAAAATATTTTTCTCAAAAGTATAAATAATATTGCATATCAAAATTTTCAAAAAAAGTTTTTATGATGACTAGAAAATTTAAAATAGTTTGATGAATTTTTTTAAACTAAACTTTTGTACGGGAGGCGACCGTTTACCTATCTCATCGCGGCTTCAGAAAAGAATGATGCCAATTCATAGCTTTAGTCTTAACATTAACAACCAGCTGGTCGGACAACGTTTTTCAGGTGTCAATGGGTAGAAAACGCACTTTTTCGGTTGCATTTTTGGCTTAGGATACCTAAACCATGATGGACTTTTATAAATGGGGTATCAAATGAAAGCTTAGACTACCCTCTTTACAAAACCAGTGGTCGGGCTGACTTTTGTTGGTTGTTGTGGCGAGTCCGACCACTTTTGTATAAACAGCTATTTTTGTATCCATTGCGTTTAACAGGTGGACAACTATGCAAAACTATTTCATATAGCCTAGAAAAACGCTTTTACCACTTGAATGCATTTTAAACGCAAAGGTTAAAAAAATAGCTCTTTTTACAAAAGTGGTCGGACTCGCAACAACCAACAAAAGTTTGTCTGACCACTGGTTTTGTAAAGAGGGCAGTCTAAGCTTTCATTTGATTCCCTATTTATAAAAATCCATCATGGTTTAGGTACCTACCCAAAACCAAAAATGCAACCGAAAAAGTGCTTTTTCTACCCATTGGCACCTGAAAAACCTTGTCCGACCAGCGGTTGTGTTAATGTTAGGACTAAATCTATGAATTGACTTCATTTTTACTTGCGATAAACGTAGTATAGGGTAAGTTTAGGATTCGTGAAAAAAAAATCGAGATAATAATTTTCCCTAACATTACGATGAGAACGCGAAAAAAGTGGGTCTCGCAATTCTGTCTGTCTGTCTGTCCGTCTGTCTGTCTGGTTTTTAAATTTCTCGTTTACGGCTACACCGATTTCAATCAAATTTTTAATGTAAGAGGTTCTTTACAATTTTAACAATTTTGCATATAAAATTTTTCATTTAAAAAAATATTGAATTTTTTTTTTTTGAAAATTAAATATCAATGAATATTTTTTTAATTTTGTGTGAAATTGTATTTTATTAAATACTAAAAGTTGGCATACAAAGTTTTATTTTTAAAAATTTTCAAGAATTTTTATATATACAAAATTAATTTTTAAGAAAACCGCTCTAAAGATTTTTGAAATTTTTTTTTTCATAAATTCATATTTATCAAAAAAATCATATAGCATACTTTTTTTGAGCTCTATCTGTTTTAGCTATTAAAGAAAATAATTTATATTTTAAATTGATTTTAAAACTTTTTTTAATGATATTATAATGTTATAGAACCACTATATATGTACATTGTCAATTTTAAACTACGTTCAAGTTGTTAGCTACCAGAGCAAGTTTGTGCGATCCAGTCGTGCCCATTTTTTGATGCCACGATGAGATAGGTAAATCTACGGTCGCCTGCCGTCCTAGTACATAAATAATTACTATAAATTCGCTTTCCATTTTGTTTTCTTACATACGTATGTTTTCAAAATTTAATACAAAATTATAAAAAAAACCCTTCAACGACGCAAATTTTTCGCGCTTTTTTCAGTTATTGTTGATTTTTGGCACTAAAAAACTAATTTTTAATTAAAGTATTGTCCTACGATTTCAAAGTAACTTAATTTGTTTCAATAGTACAGGTAAAATAGGACATATAAAACATACAAAGGAGAATGGGCAAACATATATGGGACCTGGTATACCTAGTGCCCAGAAACGACACCTTTGAAAATGATTATGTACTATGGAGTGTACCAACGTACGAGTATTTTTTTTTGTCCTAAACAATGGGAGTTGGCTAAAATAAGCGACCAAAAAAGTAAGAAAAACACTTTGCAAATTAGAATAAACAAAGATGAATTGTTTTATACTTTGTAATATACTGTGTAAACCCCATGGTTTACAGTTCTGTGTCCATATTCAAAAATGATGCTCTTGAACTAAACTTGCCATTGTTGTATATCTCAATTGTGAGCACTAGACGCAAAATTATTCCCATTCCTTAAATTCGCTAAATCGAATAAAAAAAAGTAGAATTTTTGTACTGTTAAGCGAATTCTTCGCCACCCATGAAATTATTCGCTATTATTGGGCATTTGAATAAAAGTTCATTTATTTTGGGGTCTATTCAGTTCACCAAAAGTGACCAATACTATCTTTTCAATGGAACAGTATTGCAATTAATTTTTGCTTTAGTTGCAATCTTTGATGTCATATACTGCATAAGCCCCATGGTTTACAGCTTTGTGCCCATACAAAAAAATGATGTACTAGGCCTAAGCTTTCCAACGATATGTATCTCATTCGTGGGCAATAGGTAGACCAAAATGCCCATTCGCCTTTTACCATAAGAATGAAGAATCAAAAGAGTTTATGAAAATATATTGTTGGCAAGGGTGTTTTTTTAAGGGTAGAGGGGGGAGTTTTGTGTGCATCGAAAGGAAAAAATGACTTTGGCACAATCTTTGCTATGGAACATGATCATGAATGAAAGAATACAAGATTACGCCACTTCCTACGTTTTTGGAGA
Organism: Melangyna quadrimaculata; assembly: GCA_949320155.1. NCBI lineage: Eukaryota > Metazoa > Arthropoda > Insecta > Diptera > Syrphidae > Melangyna > Melangyna quadrimaculata. The sequence continues at coordinate 116,174,652 of OX439485.1, forward strand.
CAAAACGTAACAACGGATGTGACAACCAAGAAAATTTGTAAAACTAAAACTAAACTAAAACTATGTTTTTACACCAACTCCTGGTTGGTTCCAGTGATTCACCGGTTCTTTTTGACGAAATTAATGTGATATTTAAAAGTCAGGGGCCTTATTACGTAAAACGATAACGATCAACCGATATTGTTTTTGCAATAGCTGCTCCTATCATATAAATGGACAAAGAAAGGGACAGGTATCGCCAAAACGATATCGATATTGATCGTTATCGTTTAACATAATAAGGCCCCAGTTCTCGGAAACTCTGATATTCTCTATCTTAACTTCCATCGTACCAATAATGGTATCAATGAACCACTGGCTCGTATGAAATATGGGGCGAATATAAACCATAATGGGGCATATTCATAGTCATTTTAGACCTGGGTCTAAGTTAAACATAGCTTTGGTTGGATTTTCGGACGTTGATTCTATTTTGTTAAGGTTATCATTTCAAAATATTTGAAGCTATTTGTGTAGTATATCAAGTTAATTATCTTATAAAAATATAAAACCAACAATTTGTAATTAGAATCTGTCTGCATTCATTGAGCCAAAATTGTCTTAAACTGTAGTTTAGTTAAACCTGGGTCTATCTGCGACTATGAATATGCCCCAATGCTTTTGACTTGAGTTACTCAAAGCTTACACTTAAGCACAGCTGTACGGGCGTCCTTGATATTCACCGGCACCAATCTGCCAACATCATCTTTTTTGTTTTGTAATGCCATTGAATAAATATAGATAAAGGGTTTTCCAATAGGGACAGGTTGATTTTGACAGCTCGTGGCGGCCATATTGTTTCTTTTACTTTCTGTCAAAATATTGTCTTTTAATCAGTTACTAAAGACAAATCATCATTGTAAGTAAGAGCATCAAGCAACACGTGCAAATGATAAAACTTTATTATCAAAATGGGTGTTCTGTTGATCCCAATTTTGGTCGAAAAATCATCTTTAGCGATGAGGCCCATTTTTGGATGAATGTGTACGTGAATAAGCGAAATTGCCGGATTTGAGACGACACCAATCTACGCGAGATTCACGAGGTGCCAATGCATCCAAATAAAGTTACTGTTTGGTGTGGATTTTGGACTGGATGCGTCATCGGTCCGTACTTTTTCGAAAATGATGCTGTCCAGGCCATCACCGTCAACGGCGATCGCTATAGGTTGATAATCACCAACTTCTTGTGGCCTAAATTGGATGATATGGACACCGAAGACATATGGTTTCGACAGAATGGCGCTACGTGCCACACAGCTCAACACACAATGGATATTCTGCTCGAGCGGTTTCATGCCATGGTTATCTCGCGCCGAGGCGACGTAAATTGGCCACCAAGATCGTGTGATTCGACCCCATTGGACTTTTTCTTGTGGGGCTTTCTTAAGTCGCAGGCCTATGTAAAAAAGCCGCATGTCTGTGCGAATAAGCCGCAGACCACCGCGGCCCTCAAAGACAAAATAATCGATACCATCGGTCAAATTCAGCCTGATTTATGCGCCAAAGTCATCGAAAACTGGAATTTTCGAATCCGCGCCACCCAGCGAAGTGGCGGCGGCCATTTGAAAGATATTATATTACACACATAATGTCATTGATAGGGCTCTCAAATAAAGGTAAAACCTTATTGATATCTCATAATACAACTTGTTTTATTCAATTTTCAAATCGACCCGCCCTTAATGGTAGCTGCATACTTAGTCCAATGTTGTGACCGTCACATCGACTGCTATGACCATTGTCCTGATAGTCTCGAATTTAAGCATTTTTCTCTTCGCTTAGAACACTTCCTTTTGGCAAAATTGTTAAATTCATGAGAAAATATATTTAAATGTTGGGTAGTTGATTTTTTGCATACTATTGTTAACGATTTTCTGAGTTTTTCAAGGTGTATTTAAACGAATGACACAGAAAAATAAGTTCAATTTTCTGACTCAAATTGTTAAAAGAGACATAAGACTAACAATTTTTTATGAGGATTCAAAATTCTTCCTGGATCTTAATCTCCATATAACACTTAATAAATTCTATAATTAGATTTGTCATAATTATAAAAGGTTATAGAGAAATCGTTAAAAGTTTATTGAAAAAAATCTGTATTTAAACGAGTGTATTGGAGTGTATGTATGTGTATGTGTATAATTATTATAATGTGTATGTGTACTTATATGAATGCAAACGAATTTTGTGTTGTTTAATTTTGTTTGAAATTCTGAATTATTATTGAATTAAGGCGGAATTCAATATTTATAGTTACACTCAGAACAGGCGGTAATCCTTGTTATTGATTTACATTAAAAAAAGCTGTATTGCTTAGGTGAATGTAACTTGAGTTCTAATGACCTGATCTTTAAATGTAAGGTCTTAAAATGCAGGAGGTATAACAGGCTATACATTCCAGTCCTAGTTTTTTTTTTGTTAAATGCATAGGTATAAAACAATTAAAATATATCTACCTTCTTAATAGATCTTCTAATTTGAGGTCAATACTCAATACAATACAATATATTTAAAGCTGTCATAATTTCTATGATTAATTAAATACTTGATACTAAGTTAGAATACCTATGATTTAAAAAAAATAATTATTAAATTTACCATTAAATACAAGCAGTTAGAAGAAATTTTTGGTAGGAACCAGCCTTAAAACAGGTTAGTCGCATTTGCACAATTGTGTTCCTTACCTACCTACCGTAAACCATTTAAACGGATTGGTCTGTTGTTTGTTGATGGGTAAATAAATGGTCAGGATTAAATGTTTTATTTTTCATAAAAACTAAAATAAAATAGGTACGTATAAATATCTACACGGAAAGAAATCTTAGATCAGATCTTAGATCAGAAAAAAGCTACAAATCGCGAAAAATGAATCGAGTTTTGGACCTTGGCTCGGAAATTACTGAATTAAGACTTCTGTTTACAATATTAAAAAAATGAGCGAAATGAAGACACTCAAAAATTAGATTTCAACGCTTTTGAGTATCAATAATTTGATCGAGGAAAACAATATTGCCATTGCCATCAGCGAATCACAATTTGATATCAATTTGTATCAATTGGATATCATATAATACAGCTTTATTCATTAGAATCCGCTGAACAGATGAAAAGTTGTGCACTGCATAAGGAGTTATGTAGCCACTATGCAACGTTGCATAAATTGTTATGCATAAAACATTTTTCAACCCGTTATAGTTGTAATGAGCTTGTGTCAAAAATAGTACAAAAAAGAAGAAATCTATTACGTTTTACTTTTAAAACTGACAAACGAGATTCAGGTGTGTGTGAGTTGTGTAAAAAATCAATAAAATAATTCTACTGGCGATTGGACTCTTTTTGTTTTTTTTTTTATTAATTTTTGTTTAATATTATAATAATTATACAGGTGCTTTGTTGGTTTTTGAGTTCACAAATAAAATTAAAAATATTTGAAACAAAAATTACGTCGTTTTTGATTTATTCAATTCACTCACATCCTGATGTTTTTGTTGAGAAAAAAATTAAAAGGGTGGTGTTTCTTTGGTAATGCTTAAATTTAATTAGTACCTTTTTTCCCGTGAAAGTGTTGAAGGTGATTTTTTGTATGTTTTGATTTAAAACACGCATGCCTTCGATTATTTGCAAAAGTTGTAAAATTTGATGGGAAATCTTTAAATCTTTCACATTTATTAAACAGATTCTATAAAATAAAGTGAAAAAATATTCTTAATTTTACTTAAATAATATCGCAACAAAAATTTACATTAAATTAACAAAACCAACATTATTTAGTGTTGTATTTAATTTTATAAAATATTTGATTATCAGACTTCACACCTCAAAGATTCCAAAAGTAAGCGCCCCCCCCCCCCTAATATCTATCTATATTATTGTTGTGTGTGCGGAAAAGTGACATTCCGATGCTAAACAAACCTTATGCATGCTCTATCAAATCTCCAAACGCGTAAAGCTTATGTTGCCTCTATTCAACGTTGCATAAGTTTATGAATAAGGTTTTTTCGTTCAGAGGCATTATAAAGAGTGTATAGCGCTATGCACTCGCTATAATTCGTTTATGCATAAGGCTGATAGTATTTGAGTGCTAACCTGGACGTGTGGGTTCGAGCCCCACTCTAGGTAGCAATTTTTTTTTATTTATTTTTATTACATCATAGATAATATTTATTATATCATAGTCAAAATGAAAAAATAAATGAAAGTTTTTAAATCTCTGTACATCAATTGTGGTCGAAATGTTGATTTGCGTGTATTTTTATTTGCAGCCCCTTCATTTTTATTCTGAAATGTATATACAATTTTATATATTTGAAAAAAGACTTTTATTTTACCGATTTTTCTGGGATTCGATCCTGTACCTTCCGCATATCAATCCAATACGCTTTTTTTTATTTTTTTATAACTACATATCTTAAAGCTAGACAAAAATTCATGGAAACTAGCCTACTTATAAATATCTTAAAAATAACTTACTAGCCCTAAGCTTACTTACTTTACTTTTGATGGCGCTCACAGCCGATGGGCTTCGGCCTCAACTAACAAGCCCCTCCAGCCAGCTCTGTCCCTAGCTAGCCGCTTCCAGTTGCGCACACCGAGTGCTTTGATGTCGTCATTCACTTGTTTGCGCCACCTGGTACGGGTTCTTTCTCTGCTGCGTACCCCATCGGGGTTGGATTCGAAGACTCGTCGGGCAGGTGCGTTGCTGTCCATACGCTCCACGTGCCCCAGCCATCTCAGCCGCTGTATTTTCAGCTTTTTGACCAGGTCAACGTCGCTGTATAGCCCGTATAGCTCGTCGTTGAATCTTCTCCTCCATACTCCTTCGATACACACCGGACCGAAAATCACACGAAGAATCTTCCTCTCAAAGCACCCTAGCAGATTTTTATCCGAATCTTTCAGTGTCCATGCTTCTGACCCATAAAGCAGGACCGGGATGATTAGGGTTTTGTATAAAGTCTCCTTGGTTCTCTGAGAGAGGGCCTTACTACTTAAATGCCTTGTTAGACCGAAGAAACAGCGGTTGGCAAGAGTAATTCTTCGCTTGATCTCTGCACTGATGTCATTCTACGATGTTATAGTAGAGCCCAGGTAGACAAAGTCCTTGACAACTTCGAAGTTATATCTGTCCATCGTGATATTTTGCCGGAGTCGACGATGTTGAGATTCCTCTCTCGATGACAGCATATACTTCGTCTTGTCCTCATTAACCGCCAATCCCATTCTAGCCGCCTCCGATTCAATGCTCGCAAATGCCCCTGCCACAGCTCGCTTCGTTCTGCCGACAATGTCTATGTCATCCGCATACGCAAGCAATTGAACGGACTTTTGATAGATTGTACCGCTGGTGTTGACATGTGCGTTGCGAACAATGGCTTCAAGAACGATGTTGAATAGGTTGCATGATAACGCGTCGCCTTGCCTCAATCCTTTCTCAACATCAAAGGAATCGTTGGTGTTCTTACCAATTTCGACGGAGCAGCGAGATTTTTCTATTGTCATCCTGCACAGGCGGACGAGTTTGGCAGGGTTGCCGAGACTCAACATGGCTCTGTATAATTCGTCCCTTTTCACGCTATCATACGCGATTTTAAAATCGATAAAAAGGTGGTGTGTATCGATCTGGAATTCCCGGGATTTTTCTAAAATCCGTCGGAATGTGAACATTTGATCGACGGTTGACTTGCCTGGCCTAAAACCACACTGATAGAGGCCAATCAGATCGTTGACAAAAGGTTTTAAGCGGTCACACAGGATAGCCGACAAGATTTTATAAGCGACGTTTAGGAGACTAATTCCTCTGTAGTTGGTACATTTCAGAACATCTCCCTTTTTATGGATGGGGCACACTATACCGAGGTTCCATTCATCGGGCATACTTTCATCCGACCAAATTTTGCAGATGAGATGGTGTATGCTCCTAGCCAATTCATCTCCCGCTGATTTAAATAGTTCGGCTTGTAAGCCATCCGCACCAGCAGCCTTGTACGACTTAAGTTTGGATATCGCCAGCCGCACTTCGGTTAAGTCGGGTGGACGGAACTCTTGGCCATCATCGTCCAAGTTGAATGGAGCGTTCTGCCTATTAGCGGCATCTTGGCTGTCTTCGCCATTAAGCAGTCTAGAGAAGTGTTCTTTCCAGATCCTCAGCAGTGACTGTGTGTCTACTACCATATTCCCACTCTCATCTCGGCAGGCTTCCGTTCTAGCCTTGTATCCTTGGGTGGATCGTTTCACCCTCTGATAAAATTTTTGAACATCTCCCCTACCGCTACAACCCTCAATAGACTCTACCGCCCGCTTCTCGTGCTCTCTCTTTTTCCTCCTGAGAAGTCAGCGTTCCTCTTTTCGTTTCAGCCCGTAGAGCTCCCGGGCTACTCTCTCAGCAGCTCTTGTTCGAGTCTGCAGCATTGCCTGGTAGGCCTCGTCCTTAGCTGCATACGCTAGCCGGCACTCTTCATCGAACCAGGGGTTTCGTTGTATTCGCCTAGTGAAACCCAGCACATCAGAGGCGGCACTTCTCATGGCTTGTTGACAGTGTGTCCACTGGTCCTCTGCACTTGATGTTGGTGGCGGACCTCCTGAGAGATTAGGAACTACGTGGTCTGCAAAAGTTCTGGCGTTCTTTTGCGATTTAAGCTTCTCGACATCGAATCTTTTCACAGCATCTGCTCTGCGTTGTCGCATCATGGATATCCGCATACGTAGTCTAGCTACCACCTGGTAGTGATCCGAGTCAATGTTGACCCCTCGGATCGTTCGGACGTCCAAGATACTGGAAGCATGTCTCGCGTCTATCGCAACGTGGTCGATATGGTTGATGGTTAGTTGATCACGCGACCGCCAAGTCCCCTTGTGTATATTGAGGTGTGGGAAGTAGGTGCTTGAGATAATGACATTTCGCCCCGCCGCCGCAAAGTCTGCCAGCCTGTGTCCGTTGCCGGAAGTTTCGTCGTGTAGGCTGTGTCCTCCGACTATCGAACCAAAGATGACCTCCTTTCCGAATCTTGCGTTAAAGTCACCAAGAATGATCTTCACGTCGTACATCGAGCACATATCATACGTTGTCTCCAGGAGATCGTAGAATGCTTCTTTGGTTGAGTACTCTCTCCTTTCATGGGGGGCGTGAACGCAGATCGGCGTAATGTTCTTAACTTTGCCTTTGATGCGGATTGTGACCAGGCACTCGCTTACACTTCGGAAGCCCAAGACTTCTTGCCTAAGTCTTCCCCTTATCACAAAACCACAACCAAAGTGCCGCTGACCCTGTTCCTTCAAGCACCCGCCGTAGTAGATGTCACACGATTTCAGTCTCCATCCTATCGCACTTCTTGGATGACTGTTACGTCAGCCTTTAGTCTGTCCAGGTTATCCACTAATTGTTCGGCTGCACGTGTTTTGTGTAAGGACAAGACGTTTCACGTGCAGATCCGAAATTCATTGTCCTTGTTTCGTTTGCTGGGGTCGTCAACTTTAAAATCATTCATATCCGAGACTTGTTGTTCTTTCGGAACAACTTTTTTTTAAGTGGTAGGGAAGTTACCCCGACGCACAACCCCCGACCCGGAGGACCAGACCCTTCGTGTAACTCCAAGGGTAGGAACCGGATAAACCGCTCCTTATAGGCCTGAGCTACAAATATGTCGTAGTACCCATATTAGGTGTTCACTAAGTAGTTCATCCTAACTGGAACTGAAACGCCACCGTTGATTTCATCTGTAGAATTCGTCCGCTGCCGCCTCGATGAAAGGAGAAGTGCCTTAGTGGGAACACTCCTCCCCCCCTCTCTCGTTGGCTGTCCCCAACAGCTTTCCACGTGGATTTAAACCCCGTCTCCAGCTGAGGTACTAGACACCCGATGTTCCCCACTAGGAGGTGAGAGTAGGGTTGGTAGACAGAGGTATATTTTGAGAAAAACCTGTGGACGCTTGTGTCCTTGAATGCACATAACTACCCTTTTGAACATAACTAGCCCTAAGCGGGCGCTCTAAATTAAACAATAACTTAATGCTAATGCCGACCGGCCTACGAACTAACTTAAAAATAATATCTATCATTGGTTTTATTTTTTACCAAGAAAGATTTAAAAAAATCTTGGTTACTTTATCATTTTTTTTATGTTTTATATAAAACTTAAAAGCTAACTAAAACTAATTAAAACTACTTAAAACTAGAACAGCCACAGCAAGAATTTTCAATTTTGTTATTTTATTGGTTTGATTTTTGGATTTTATAATCCAATACGCTATCACCTGGCCTAGGTGGTAGCGCACGATATAAAAAGATATAAAAGGACTATGTCGAAACTTAATCACTTTAAAAACGTATTTAATTGTTCGTTGGTTCAAATCAGTAGCGGATCCAGGGGGGTGGCTATAGGGGCTAAAGCCCCCCCCCCCCAGAGCCGAATCATAAAATAATTAAAAATATAGAAAGCAATACAATACAACGTGTAGAATTTTATATTCCGTCTAAAATATAGTTAAGATATGAGGTTTGATGGACAAAATAACTTGGTTCGGGTTGAACTATTTGCATACATGTTATGTCATTTTGTTTTCTAAGCCCTAAAATTGGGGCTCAAGTCTGAAGTTAATTTGACAAAAACTAAGATGGGGGCTATGAAATTGGACATGTTTCATGCAACGACAATTTTTCCCTAAAAATAAAACCCAAAAAATTGGGAAGAAAAAAACAGTTTTGGAGCAATAAGTTCTGAGAATATTGGACCAAGAACCTAGCCAGGGTTAATCAACTTACTTCCGAAAAACTAACCCTATTCCAGACAGTTTTGGGGGCTCAAGTCTAGGGACTGTCAAAGTCCGAAGTTGGGGCTAAGGCTCGAAGAGATAAGTAAAAAGAGATAAAAATGGCCGGGGCTTAACATTAACGTGTCAAATTCCCCAACTGTTCATACTAAAAACAAAGCTAATTTACCGAAAGAACCGCATTTGAGGATTAAATCATTTGAGAACAAAGGGATGTCAAGTTAAGTGTAAATGTTTAATACAACAGAAATTGTTTCTTACGGCCTTGGCTGGGCTTAGAAATTTTCGGGGCTACGTTTCCAAAATTTGAAAGGTCCAAAACAATAATTGTACATACAAATCATTTTTGTACTAGGCAATTACATACAAATTCTCTAGTCAAGGAGCCAAATTCCAAAAGCGTCAGTATTCTCTGTGCGCGCTCAGAAAATCATGCAAAAGCAAATTAATATTTGCAATCCCTCTAGACTCTAGAATGACGTGCAAATTTGTCGACATATTTTTTTAGCATGAATAAAAAGTATATGCAGCGTAAACACGAAAATTAATTCACGCTGGCAGAATTGGGCCACGGCTTATTTCTTAGAGCAGCTTTGTCTTATGTCCTAAAGTGTCAGTTTGAACAAAATAGTTTCTCGTGGATTTGGCTAATTCAGGAAAAATGAGATCTCAGAGGACTGATACCGTGTCAAAGCAAATATATGATCTTTTACCAGTACGAACACTTAAATATAATTTTTCTGAACTAGCCAATTATAAACAGTTTTCAAATCTTGTCAAAAATGGGAAGTTCAAAACATACCCACAGCTAATTTAAAAATATAACTACATAAGGTAGGTACCTAATCAATTTTTAAATAATATAAATAAACGAATTTGTACGCGCGGTTCAAGCATAAATGTTTAAAAATTATTATTTTGGTGCACCTTTGAATTTGCTTCTATATCCGCTACAGCAATTATGTATGAATAATTGTTATTGTACTTTTAGTCCAGTAAGAATAGACACACAAATTCCAAAGAAAGGAAAAAATTAGTTCGAGGCTGAAATTTGGTGTACTCATTGCTTATGGTACTCTTTATAAACTGATAGAGTTCCTCATCAATACGATGACCGCTAGGTCAGTTACAAGGGGTCAAAAGTCATGAAAATGGGTTTTTTGAAAATAACTTCAAAACAGTTTGGTTAAGAAAAAAAATGTTTACTACAAACTTGTAGCTGAGCTGATTTTCCACAAAATTGCTTATATAAATTTTGTCCATAGCATTTACCGTTAAAAAGTTATAGCAGTTCAAAGAATCATTCGGGTTGTAAAATTAATTAATTTTAATTTTTGGTACAAAAATCGGCCATGAAGGTGTAGTTTTTTTTTTTAAGTAACTCAAAAACGGCTTGGTTTAGAAAAAAAAATTTGTTGCACAAACTTGTAGCTGAGGTTATTTTCCACAGATATGATTAATGTTATCTTGTCCGTAGCACTTACCGTTAAAAACTTACTTTTGATCAAAGAATCGTAAGTATTGCACGCGAATTTTTTAATTTTAATTTTTGGGTCCGAAATATTTTTAACCAATTAGAAAAGTTTTTTGAAGACTAACTGCAGACATTTTTAACGTACGAGCTGGCTCCTTATCCGTTCTCACTTTTTGACGAGGTTGGAATGCGAAAAAATAAAAAGTCTGCCCTTTATGAATTATTAGAGCCAGTTGAAGAAGATATCGATTATATAAAGGTAACATATATCATCGATGGAGGGTTTTTACTGCATCGTGTAATATGGAATTGAGAGAACTCATTTAACGCAATTTTTGATAGCTACACTACAAAACATTTTGAAAAACATGTCATCATTGTGTTCGATGGCTATAAAGATCAGCGAAACAATATAAAAGCTTCCGAGCAGCGTTGTTGGTGTGTTTCAGCTCCTTCATCAGCAGATATTTTGTTTGATACATAAATGACGGCGTCAACTTTCCAACAACAATTTCTCGCTAATGCAAACAACAAAAGTCGACTCATTGCTATGCTTTCTGAAAAGATTAAGGCTGCTAACATCCTAGTCAGGCAAGCCAAAAATGATGCTGACGTTTTGATTATCGAAACGGCCATAGGTTGTGCTGAGATACGCAAGAGTATTGTTGTAGGATAGGATGTTGACTTAATAGCAATAAAAAAGATTTACTTTCAAAAACAAGGTAAAGCTAAAATTGAATCTAAATTATATTGTACTCAGGGTTTAGCCACTTACCCAAAATGTTAATCAAGCCCACATCTTATTTTTGCATGCATTTACTGGTTGTGATTCAACTTCTGCTCTTTACAACAAAGGCAAATTAAAATTCTTCAAGCTTTTCGAAAAGAGTGACGATCTCTTAAAATATCTCGAAGTATTTTCCAGAGGCAATTACCCTCCCAATATTATTTATTAAAACGGTATACGTCTACTTCTAGCATTTTACAAAGGACCTGGAAAAGAAGATCGTATCAATGCACTAAGTTATTTCACATTTGTCCGATTGACCAGGCTCAACAAGGCTGTACAATTATCTTCCCTATTTACTATCATGTTCAAATTTGGCTGGGAAGAGATAGTACTAATCCTGAAAGCTGGGGATGGGTATTGAGAAATAATGTTTTGGAGCCTAATACCACTGTGCTCCAACCAGCATCTGATGAACTTCTTACAACAAATTGTTTGTAATTGTAGTAAAGGTTGCGGTTCTAATTGTAGTGATCGAAAAGCTGAGTTAAAATGTTCAATAGTTTGTGGGCAATGTCATGGACAGACATGTACAAACTCAGTTAAAATTGATCCGTATGAAGAGGACATTAATGATGAGTCATTTCTTACCACGCCATAACAAATCATCTAATGTTGACTAAATTTTATTTGCATAACAAAGTGAAATAAGCCTCCTGGGGATACCACATCAAAAAAAAAAACGCACCTGAACACTTGACCCCTTTGGTGTTGTGGAAGAACGTGCAAAAATGGGCTAATTTCGCGATACTTGCGATTGTTTGAACTGCTATAACTTTTTAACGGTAAATGTAACGGAAAAATGCATACAAGTATTTTTGTGGGAAATTTTCTCAGCTACAAGATTGTAATGTAAATTTTTTTCTAAACCAAACCGTTTTCAAGTAATTTTCAAGAAACCCATTTTCATGACCTTTGGCCCCTTGCAACTGAGAAGCGGTCCTCGGATCGATGAGGAACTTTCTCAGTCAATAAAGAGTCCTAATACCAATGTTCATACCAAATTTTAAACTCTAACTAATTTTTTCCTTGTAAAAAGCTAATTTTCCTAGACTATTTGTAGATATTGAAAACAAATCTCGAAGATTTACCATACAAATTTTAATCTCCTCAAATGAAGATTTCAAATAAAACTCATTCAAATCTACTTGGAAACATTAGTTTGTCAAATCAAACTTACTTTTTTTTCGAAGAATAATTGTGGAACCGACCTATTTTCGTTTATTGACAGACGGAAATGTAAACAAAAACTATCTATCTCACTTCCACCTCACATCAAAAAAAAGAAACAACACTTGAATGTTTTGCCATAATCCTCTTTTTGTGCAGTGGAAACACCAAACAAATCTCATTACCTAATTCTCGGTTTAGTGGTTGGTGGAAACGTAGTATTACATTACGCCTAAAAAACTTGTAATTTACTGTATAGTTTTGTAAATAACTAGCTATTTTCGTAAGTTGCGATCGTATGGGGTCAATATTTATATCGTAGCTACTTACATTTTGTTGATTTGAGCATTGAGAAAATGAAAATCACCATTTAAATTTCGCAAAACAAAATAAGTTGTCAAATTAAATTATTTCCCTGAAGTAGTAGATTGCGATTCAAAAACTTGTAATTTACTTTCAAGTCAACAAGCTCGAGTTATAACTTTTGATAATAAATATCGAATTATAAAATTTTGCTCTTTACGATGATTTGAGTGGTAAATTACAAAGTTTTCAGTTTTTTTTTAATAAAGGCGCCTTGATCTACTAAAAAAAAGAGTTTCGTAAATAACAACCTAAAATTTTGCGATTGTTGATTTTTCAATTCTTTCCGTGTCTTTTTAGGAGGAGGTGAAAATCCTCTGGAATTATTACCAAAACACGTATTGTGAAGATCATATTGTGAAATAGTAAAATAATTGACGATTCGTGGAAGGTCATTTGACGGTTTTTCGATTCGCAGTTTTTTTATTCCGCATTGAACGTTTTGAAAATTACGTTTCGTCGGTTTAATAGTCTGACTACTTGAAAGTTGTTTCGCTTTGAGTTGTGGAGTGTCACCTTCTATATACAGGGTGTCCCGTAAAGGATGGTCAAAACGGAATATGGTGATAGGCCAGGTCATGACCTTTCAGAATTTGGTAACTTGTTCATACCGAATCATAACGGTTTTCGAGTAACGGCTATTTTTCGAAATTTAAAAAAAACTTTACTTTGAACCAGTTTTTTGCTCACCCTGCTCATAATTGACTTTTGATTTTTACAATTTTTACTTTACTTTGAACCAGTTTTTTGCTCACCCTGCTCATAATTGACTTTTGATTTTTACAATTTTTACACTAAAACTTTGGCTAATAATTTGACTTATTTTACTGAATATGTTCATTTACTTCACCATTTGCCTACAAAATAAAAGATAAACTTGAATTTTGACCAAACTTAATTTTTGACCTCAATCTTCTTAAGAGCTCCATGAATGAAATTCGTATGACACAATACAGGTTTTTTTTTTTTAAATATCCCGTTTTTCTGTAGTTTTTAAAAAGGTATAAACCTTGCTAAAGCGGTGCTCAGATAGAAATTTATAACCGTTTGAATCTAATAAAACAGGTTGAAAATAAAACATTTTTGTTCAAGTATATCCATAGAATTAAAATAGCTTTTCAAATATAACTCCGACAAAGCTGAATTTTGGTCAAAAGCTTCATTTTGATGTCTTACACATTTTTTAAATAACCCTAACCTTAAGTTTGAGCAAGGACTTTCGATTTTGTAGGGGGAAAGGGAAAAAGTCCAGTTTTTTTAAAGATTTCTCGAAAACCATCAGTTTTTTTGTAGGAATATATTTGGAAAAATTGTAGCTTATAATATTCTACAAAGAAACGATAACTATAATTTTTTTGTTAGACTAATGGAGTTTGAGACAAATGAGCGCAAATGCAACGGTGTGGAAAATATCACATTAAAGTAAGGCCACAATTTTGTCCCTGTTTTTTCAAAATCTCGTGCTCCGGCAAAAAAAGTGGTTAATCTTTTTTGTGTGGAATTTTAATAGCTACCGATTTTCCAAAGACAGTTCTTAAAAAACCTGATGCTTTTCGAGAAATTTTCAAAAATACTGGATTTGTCCCCTTTCACCCTACAAAATCGAAAGTCCTTGCCCAAATTTAAGGTTTTTATTTAAAAAATACACAGAAAAAATACATAAGACAGAAGCTCTCCACCAAAATTCACCTTTGTCGGAGTTATATTTGAAAAGATATTTTAATTTTATCGATATACTTGAACAAAAATGTTTTATTTTGGTTTTATTTTTAACCTGTTTTATTGGATTCAAACGGTTGTAACTTTATATCTGAGCACCGCTTTAGCAAGTTTTATACCTTTATAAAAACTACAGAAAAACGGGATATTTTTGGAAGACAAAAGCTGTATGTGTCATACGAATTTTATTCCTGGAGCTCTTAAGAAGATTTAGGTCAGAAATTAAGTTTGATCAAAGTTCAAGTTCACCTTTTAGTTTGTAGGCAAATGATGATGTAAATGAACATTCTTTTATTCAGTAAAATAACTTAAACTATAAGCCAAAGTTTAAGTGTACAAATTGTAAAAAAACAAAAGTCAATTATGGACAGGTAGAGCAAAAAACTGGTTCAAAGTAATTTTTTTTTTTAAATTTCGAAAAATAGCCGTTACTCGAAAACCGTTATGATTCGGTTTTAACAAGTTAACAAATTCTGAAGGGTCATAACCTGGCCTATCACCATATTTAGTTTTGACCATCCTTTACGGGACACCCTGTATATTTATTCAATGGTTATGCATAGTAAAAGTGCCCTGTCTTATTTATTTGTTTATAATTTTAACTTGTAATTATGTATATTTTTTGTTTTGTTCTATAGTGTCGTTAGTAGTGTGTTAGGCTTTATGTATTTTTTAACTCACAACTAACACTACGCTAAATGACCACGCTATTTTTTAGTATCTGAAGGTGAAAAAACCCGATGAGAAAACAAATATGGAATGATATGCTTGCAATAAGCAGTACTGAAAGCGTGTTATTAGATTCACCATTAAAAAGTAGGTATACATTGAAATCATGTGCCATATACATAGATTAGATTGTGCCAATGTCATTTTTTCCTTTTGATGCACAGAAAACTCCCCCCTCTACCCCTCCAAATAAAACACCCTTCCCTATAAGATATTTGTATAGACTTTTTTTATTCTTTATCATTGTGCTAAAAGTAACGTTTACATCCAATTTTATGAGGGTAGGAATTATTATTTTATTCGAAAGATTTTGTGTACTTTTTACCCGTACTACAACTTGAGCTCAGAAGACAGAACCATTTCTATAGACCCATTAGTTTCCAAAATACAGCATTTCAAAATTTAGCGATAAAACAATTATATATAACAAGTAGTAGATATTAGCATAATGGCACATAAAAATAAAGAATGCATCAAATCAGAAACTCAGGATGGTGTTCTTGAATTTTCTTTATTAAGTAATTTCAATCCATATTTTTTTTAGAAATTAATTTCCAATTTAAAATTTTGAAAAGGAATTATTGAAATTTTTTCTTGAATTAATTTTTGTTAAAAATTGTATGTACTGAGGTATTATGTATTTTTAATTTATTTTATATTATTATATTATCTTAACATTTCCAAGGCAAGGACTTAAAACCAAATGCTATAATGTCTGCTTGTTTTTGAAAAAAATTTGAAATTAAAACAAGTTCTACTTTAATTTTAATTCAATTCTTTAAATTTGTTCCTACTAAGTAAATAGTAGAATATTTTTTAAAAATTTTGAGTTTGGAAATTAATTTTTCAAAAACTACCAATTAAAATAACTTTATTTAAAAAGGAAATTCAAGAATGCATTTCTGGGTTTAAGATAAGCTATAGGAAAATATTGTAGGTGTTGCCATTGTTTTTCAATACTGTTTTATCTACTATAAGACAAGTTTTTAGAAAATTGCCCCTCCCATCTTAGCGGGAGTAAATATAGACCCCTTTACAGTATAATTGTTCTCTTCTTTTGGTTCAACGACCGTCAGCACTGCTCAAGCCGACGGACAGTGGGGCAAAACGACCATTTTTGTGGCATCAAATCAGCCCGTAGAGTTATAACCCTGAAACTTTCTGAAAAATATCTTGAGACCATTGACATTTCAACCTAGCAATGACCACGCCCCCCCCCCCCCCAAAAAAAAAAAAAACGCCCACTTTTTTGATTGGAAACAAAATATTTTTTTTTTTTAATTTTTAATCATAAAAATATTTGTTTTTAATAATGACAAACATATTTCTGCAACGAAAAAAATGTATTATTTATATTAGTAAATAAATAAACAACCATTTTGTCAGCATCCCCCCGAGCTTGCAACTTTTTTAAAGGCAACTTGTAAAAAATAAGTAGATTAAGTTTTCGAAAAAACGAATCCATCCATGAAGAGTAGACAAACCAAATTGTAAATTTTCTGTTTTGACTTCTCTTGACAACATACTTTCAACGTACATAGTTTAAATTTTCCGATGAAGCACCAAAAGCACCGTTATTCAATTGCAAACTTTCTCATCAATCATAGTTAACTTGAGAGTATAACTAACTTTGGCTTCACCTTCTTCAAACACAATTGTTGTCTTTTGCCAAATTTCCTATTCGTCTTCTACTCTTTTTTGTTGGGGATTGACATTTCTGTCGATTCCCTTACAAATTCAATTTTTAGAGGCCTGCAGTATCGTGTAGATACGGGGCGTGAATCTTGCCAAAGAACAGATCCGGAGGAAAATTTGAGTGGAACAACGCATGTTATGAAAACCGATGAATCATCAACTTCAAACCCATGAAAAACTTGTTTGTATGAACTGTGCCCCGATCTACCATCGAAAACCCATTTTGAAAGTAAAAACAGGTTTTCAAGATCACTTCTTGTAAGTGAATCAAATACTTCTTTTTGGGCTTCAAATAAGAGCCTAGTTGTAATGTAATGCTTCAAATGAATTCTCGTATGACCTTCTGTATATTTTTGCGCTCAGGAGATGTTGTCGTCATATCTTTCAAAACCTTAGAGACATTCACTTGGTCAACTGCCCTCAAGCTCGTTTGAGTTGCAAAACTTCAGAAAAAAAAACCAGCTCACGCCGCTGCTTATTGTAACAATCACAATTAAGATAACGGCCTAAAACTTTTACAATAATAACAGTGGGATATTTGACTAAAAATAATAAATAACTTTTACCCCATATGAGCATTTTCATTTTTTGATTAAATGCTAGATTTTTTGTCGTTTTGCCCCATATTTGGAAAAAAAAACGTGATAAATGCATTATTGCTCTATTCGGCGTATTTTCCAAATATATTTTGAGCCGCATACGTTACAGCTTCTTGTCCATATAACAAAATAGAGAACACAAAATTACCTTTTCAATGACGTATCACACATTGCTCTTGAGTTGAATGAAACCATTATACAACTTCCAACTTATATTGTCTGCAATACATTTTTGTTATAATTCTCTTGATTTGTAAGAAAACGAGCTTAAATCGTAAAATTAAAAAAAAAAAAAAGAAAATTAGTCACGTTGAGAGTTCTTATTTTCTGATGAAATAGTGTTTTTTATTTTTATTCTATCATTTTTCAGCTCCGAGTTATATGGCTACAAAGTTTTGCTTAAAACTATTCATATAACGTAGTAAAAAATCTAAACGGGTAAAAATAAACAAAAAGGAAAAAAAGTCACGTCTGTAGTTCAATCCATTCTACACATGACATGTTTTATTTTTTAAGAAAATTATTATTGCGCCTAGATTCCCCGACAAAAAAAGTAAATTTTGTTTCACGATTTTTTATTAAAAAAAGATATTAAACAGCACAATAAAAAAGAACTAAAAATAGTCACTTTTAGAAAATTTCGACCACAGCAGAATCCATTTTACAGTTTTTAAAAATCTCTTCAAAATACCTCCAGATTCCCTCACAAACAAATTCTTTTAAATCTTTGGAGCGATCTTCAGCTTCATCATTTTACTGTTATATTTTTTATTATTATTTTGAAATGCTTGCTTTTTAAACTATAAATATTTCGCCTACAGAGATGGTTCTGAGCTCAGGTTGAAGCAAACCAAGTTACTTTGAAATCGTAGAAAATGTCTTTATTTGAAACTAGTTCTTTAGGGCTAAACTCTCCAGTAAATGGAAAAATTCGGTTTTTTATTTTTGACCATGAAGGGCGCTCGATGTTGAAAGCTTATGTTATTTAGTAGTCCAACAACCTTAACAACTCAGCAAAAAGAACTATTAGATTTGACGTAAGGTGAAGGCACTTAACTTTTTTTTAAAGTTCGATTGGCATTTAAAAATCAGGAACTTATGTTTTTAATAGAGTTATGAGTTTATATGACGAGTTGAAATGTGTAGATTAGGAAATTTTAAGAGCATTAAGTTGATTTTCTACTTGAAACAAAATTATTCAATATTATATTGATGAAAGTGTGATTTTTGAGTAGTCTGATCTGCAGAAGTCAGACGCTTGTGTATCCAGTAGTGGGCCACCAATTAACAATTTGGGATTTCATACTATTTACAATTGTAGAGAGTATACAGCAACAATTTTAACATTTTATAATTAGTAATACACAATTAAAGTTAAATAGGAACAGGAACATGTACATTGAGTCAAATGTTATCATTATTAAGCACTAATTTTTAATTTAAAAGAACAAAACACAATTAAAAACAGTAGCGCAAAATTTAAGTCATTTTAGTACCATGTTAAATCATTTTTAGTATGATACTAGGTTTAAAAGTGTATTTTGCGAATTTAAAACAAGTTTAGCATCCTACTGTATCCTAATATATTACTTAAGTTAAAATCATCAAATGACTATTTTATCTTTTAGTATCGTAACTTAATCCATATAAAGTTTATTATGTCAAAATTAGAGATGTTTGTGCATTTTTGTACGACCATTTTTGGACGTGTTCAGCTTAAGTTTATGAAGGAAATTGGTACAATAAAGTCACAGCTCGTACAAAAATGTACTTGATTTCATGAGGAAAACATGTTCGAATCGCTTTTACACTTTCCGACCAACGTCATATCATTCTGACCTCTTTCCTAGTTGGATGCCCTCTCCAAAACTCTCAACATGCATACCTAAAGAGTAAGTCCACGGAGACGGCCCTTCACGGGGTAGTTCGTACAATTAAGAAAACTATTAACTACAAAGAATATACACTCGCCACCTTCTTAGACGTAGAAGGGGCTTTCAACAACGTCCTACCTGAGTCCATTCTAGAAGCCCTTATTGACTTTGTAGAGTTCTACATCCGGGAGTGGATAGTTTCCATGCTCAGGGATAGAAGAATTCAATCCACGTTAGGAAATACTAGTTCAAACAAATACGTCAGTAGAGGAACACCCCAGGGTGGTGTTCTGTCTCCTCTTCTTTGGCTTTTAGTCATGAATAAAATTCTCCCTAAGTTAGAGAGGAGTGGAGTGAAGGCGGTCGCGTATGCCGATGATTTGGTGCTACTAGTGTCGGGTAAGTTTACCCCTGTGATAAGTGAGATCACGGAGGTGGCTTTAAGGAAGGTTAGTTACTAGGCTGTGAGCTGCGGACTAGGTATTAATCAAAGCAAAACTGAACTCATGCTTTTTACTATCAAAACAAAGATAGACCCCTTCAATCTACCTCGACTCAACGGTCAAACACTTTCGCTCTCCTCCAGTGCAAAATATCTGGGTGTAGTTCTCGACCCTAAATTAAACTGGAAATTAAACATTGAAGAACGGGTTAAGAAGGCCGGCATAGCTTTCTATGCCTGTAGAAAAAACTTTTGGTAAAAGGTGGAGCCTCCAGTCAAAAATGATTTTATGGACATACACAGCCGTGGTGCGATCTATTTTTACGTATGGTTCGATTGTGTGGTGGCCAGCACTAAAGAATTTGTATAATATAAACAAACTTAGGAAGGTTCAAAGAACAGCTAGCATTTGCACCACAGGGGCTATTCGATCTTGTCCAACAGATGCTTTAGGCGTTTTTCTGTACCTTTTACCACTAGACTTACACATTAAATACCTGGTATCTTGCAGCGTGATAAGACTAAAAGAATCGAACTCCTGGTTTGCCAAACCCTATGGGCACAGCAACATCACGGGTTTAATTCCAACCGAAATGTTTTCGACTCCCACTGATTACTGCACCCCTTCAATAAGCCTCGGTAAAGATTTTAAAGTTATATTCCCATTCAGAAAGGATTGGAATGATGTCGTCGTGACGAAAGACTTCAACAAAACTATCTTTACTGATGGATGGAGTGCGGTGTTGGTGCGGGTATTTTTTCAGAGTCCCTAAATATATCCAGGTCTTTTCGGCTACCTGACTTTGCTAGTGTTTTTCAATCTGAAGTACTGGCAATCAGGGAAGCATGCAAGCTACTTAAACAAGATCCAAACCAGAACCGAAATACGACCAGGCAAGGTTCAGCCCTTCATAACTCACTTGCGGAAAGATCCAGTAGCTTTTCCTCTCGGAGTTATAAAGGGCAATATATTCTCAAATTTTCTCTTAAAATCTAATCGTAACTGGAATAGTTTAACCAACTGCATCATTTCTAGAAAGATCCGGCCTACCTATAATAAAACCCAAACTATTAACCTAATGTCCAGACCCAGGCGAGACACAGCCAGGATTGTTGCAACATGCACTGGACACTGGCCAATAGTAGAACATGCAGCGAAGCTTGGCATCCCCTACAATACTCACTGTCGTAGTTGTGGGGACCAGCAGGAAACAGTCTTTCATTTCCTCTGTAAATTTGCCGCTATTGCCAGAATGAGGCAACAATCTTTTGGGAAGCTCTTTTTTGACGACCTTTACGAACTCTCCTGAACGAAGATCAAAGATTTGACTTCTTTCGTCGTCAACGCGACGAAATGTATCTAGGATTTACTTCGGTTTCCTCTTGCACCATCTTCTTCCTCAAACTCCTATGACTGCGAGCTAGCAGACTAGGCCTAATTTATTCAGTCAAAATTGAACATAACTCTGGGATTTTTACAGTCAACTTGAGAAATAGTTTTTATTCACTCAAAGTTGACGTTTTCAACTTTTTATTTTCAACTCTAGAGTTGATCACCTTTGGATTTTCTCAACTCCCCAAAACTGGGTATTTTTCTTCATTTCTGTCTATTCATTCATGCTATTCAGAGTTCTCGACCGATCACCGAAATCAAGCATCGTCGGGTAAGTTAGTACTAAGATGGAGGACCGCATGAGTTTTTTTTAGTTTCGTATTTTTTTTTTATAATTGAAATTTTTTTTATAAAAATGGTGCCTTTCCCCACCAAAAAATAGAACAAGTATACAATTTCCATAAACAGATCACTTCAGTATTGTGTTCCATGTTATATATGGAATGAGTTGCTCGTCTTGTGATGTTTAAGTAGTGGGCGAAGATTTCGCTGGAAAAGTGTAAGAACATACTCATGAACATCGATCCATTCATGATTCCATTTCATAACAACAGTTCTTACGTTTCATAGAGTTGTTGATCTTTGTTTGGCTCCTGTTTGACCCTTCATTATTCTTCTCTGTGAAAATTTGTGTTTCTTCCTTTATAATTTCAATTTGGGAAAACAAAATAGTTATAGAAACAAATTATAGTGTGTGAAAACTCACCTCTTATTGCTAGATATATGTATATTATTTGCTTTAAAAATAAAAGTTGTACCCAATCCGTTTTGTATAGCTTTCAATTTAGCTTGGTATTTTTTTGATGAATTAAAAATCCATTGTAATTATTCGGAAAAATAATTCAAAGTGCAAAATTAATTCTAATGCAAAACAAAAGTTGAAAATGACGTCTTGTGCGTCATGTGTCACAAATATCTCAAGGATATTTTAGAAACTGCAGGTTAGTCAACTTTTGAATTTCAACTCTGGAGTTCAGATTCGAAGTAGTGAATAAAAGCATTTTTCAACTTTCAGTTCAACTACAGAGTTTTCAGCAAGTTGAGCAATAGTGAATAAATTGGATCTAATGGTTTTTGAAGGTGGCTCATGGTGCACGAGTACCAGACGATAACACGGTTGTGCCAACCTTCGCTTCAATACCAGTCAACAAGTTGCTAATTGGCACAGTGTAGATAGTTTTTAGTTGCAAACTTTGGTCCTATCGGGTGCTTTCCTATGTCGAAATCCTTATTGAGTTTTATCTGATGTCTAAATCCAATAAAAGAGTCTGGTCATACAGGTGGGTGTTACCACAAGTCATGCTGTGTAAGCAGACGGAGGTGTACAGGGTTTACCATATCCGAGTGTGAGACTAGATGATCACCCCAAGGGATTAGATCGTATGCGTCCTGGGCAAATCAGCAAATTGCTAAGCGTAGCATACTGCTGCCGAACTCGGGCGTAGGCGATAATCCGTTGGAAGGTCTATCACCAAATACCCTCATTTTTTTAAAAAATGTTCTTTTAATCCACAGGTCAAGCGAGTTATGGTATCAAAACGGCGCAGTACAGCGTTAATTGCGTCATCGAGCGAGGAAGCTTCAGACCGCCATCTCTACCTACTTACAAAAATGTACAAACATTTTTGATTTTAACATTTATAAACGCCATGTCATATGAATTTAGAACGATGCTAAAAAGATAAAAATGAGTCTGGGGTCGACCCACACTAATAACTTCCCATTGGTGCACCTGAAAACCATATACATATTGTGGTGAATAAGCCCATTTGTGCAAACAACGACATCTCTTATTCTTCTATAACAGAATAAATTAGTAATGAGTTCAGCACCATCTATGAACAAAATATTAACTAATATTATCCAATACCTAAACCACCCTCATCATTATCCAATACCTAAACCGCTCGCATCGTTATCCAATCCGCAAACCATGAAACTGCTATAGTTTGTAATTGGTCGAAAGCTTTTGAGCTACTTGTGGAGACTTGTGGAGGAGAAGTTCATTCCAGCACATTCCCGAGCTCCTAGAAGATTCTAGTAGCTTTTTCTCCGATATAAATACACCACCACCAGTTCGAACACATCAGTTTGATTTTGATAGTGAACGCATAAACGTCGGTATAAAATAGTGAATTAAGAGCTGTGCTTGTTATAATAAAAGTATTAGAAGTAAAGTATTTGAAGTGAAATAAAGTTGTTTTATTTTTGTAAAGTAATTGGTGTACAGTTTGAATAAAAGAAATAAGTTGTATTAGCGAACCCTTGGCAAAATATTACATTGGTGTCAGAAAAAGTGGAATAAAACTTATTTAATCTGTGAATTCAGATAATTGAAGGTGAAAAATTGATAGAGTTGATTAGTGAACAAATAAGAAAGGTGTTTGTGAAAAGTGACACACAAAAATACAAGAACAAAATAGAAAAAAAAAAATGGGTAAAATTGTGAATGCATTGAATTGTGTTGAACTTAAAGCAGAACTGAACAGACGAGGTCTTCCTACTGCTGGAACGAAAAATTATCTCACCCTTCAAGCAAAATCACGGACCCAAATTTCTCGGGTCACTTGGGACTCCAAAAAAAAATTAGTGTCTCACACACAATAACAGATTTTCTGTGTACGCATGTAAAAAGAACGAGAATCGAGAGTATTTTTTTTAAGCACCGAGAAATAGAGAGAGTAGGTATAGGCGAATTATACAACCATTTTGCCTAAATTTCCACCACTTGTTTTTTTAATTCAGTTTTGTAGGTAGCGTGGCGAAAACGGTTGTTTTTTTATCTGTTTTTTCTTGTTAAAACTTTGAAAAATTTCCAATCAGAAATGCAAGTTTCTATTTATTAAATGTAAATTAATATTATTTATTTTTGTAGGCAATGGAGAAACTGGACTAGATGGGAAGTTTTTTTTAATACATTTAGATTAGGTATGCCTTAATTCATTTATTTTTTTTGGAACCGTTTTAGATTCCATTCGGTTTCGGTTCTCCGAATATGGTGAATTGAAAAACTCTCTCTCTTACAATACATTCACATAATGGCTCCGTGGTGATTCTAATTTCCATACTATTTTGAGCCGCAAAACCGAAAACGTTTATTATCCGTCTGCAGGAAGATTCAAGGCAACACGGTTAAAATCCAGACACGTTTCTATTTGAAATTGAAATGTCGGAAGAGCAAGTAAGTACAAGATTAAACATGACCAATATGATGGCTCAGTTGCTTGCGCGGTTTGAAGAACAACGAAATGAGCAGAAGAATGAGCAAAAGAATCTTCTCGAGCGGTTAGAAGAACATGTTGAAAAACAGTTTTCGTCAGTGGAAGCATAATTCGAGAAGATCGAAGATAACATTGAGAGCATTACTAAGGAACTGGACAGAGTTCGAAAAATAAAGGTTCGAGAAAGCTCTGGCGAATGTCCAAAGAAAAAGGAAATGCATCCACCAACCTTTGATGGACAAACTTCTTGGTCAATTTACAAGAAGCAGTTTAAGGCAGCCGCATCGACAAATGGCTGGGATGACGAAGACAAGTTTATTGCCCTGACGCTTGCCATTAGAGGTTCTGCTGCTGAATTATTGCAAACCATACGAGCAGACCAACGCGATTGGAGAATGACAAAACTATTTGGAAGGAAAAATTAAATATGTAGAAAGGACTTTAAAACGTAAAAATATTGTTGTTTATAATATCAATGAGACAGACGAAGAAACTAACGGATATCAGCTTAATATTATTTTAAGACTTTTCAATGAAATCTTGGGAATTGAAACTAAAATAGAGGAAATCGACTTTATTAGACGAATTGGAAAAAAAAGACAAGAACCCAGACCAATACTTTTAGGTCTCACAACACAACTTAAGAAGGACAAAATAAATTTAAATTAAGACAATACTCAAATGATATAAATTATATTAAAGATGACAAAATGAAAGAAGACTTAAATAAAACAGTTAGAGAACGTGAAGAAGTAACACATGATGAACGGCGATTAACAAATCAAAGACAAAACAGCAAAACAAATATTAATAAAACACAAAAGCGAACAAGAAATTTTGAAGATGGAAAACAGTTTTCAGACACGCAACTCCCTTCTTCGTCAAACAAAAAAGTAAAAGAAAATGACATTTCAAGACAAGGAAGACATCAATTTGGAACAAACCATTTTTTTAAAATACGACATGCAAATGAACAAAAATTAACGACAAATTCCTCAAGCCGGCTTGCCACCGTGAGGGCAGTAGGCTTAAACTGTGAAGGGATCGCACCAGCGATCACTTAATTAATTGCCTCAAACCTCAAAACAATTAATAGAACATTCAACCTGCTTCGATGTTTAATATCCATATTCCCATCGCATTACATTTCATGATCAGCTATAGCAAAGCCAAAGCACAAACAATACAACATTCATATTTCCGTTGGCACACTCAGTGCATTGTGCATATAGCTATAAATAAATGCGCATATAGTTCAACTGGCACCTTCAGTGCACAAGCTATATAATATGACACCAAATATACAACAACACTTTCAGTGATTGAAGAAAAACAAACATAATTAAGGGTCGCTGACTTATGGTAGTAAAATATGCATCATAAGCAAGCTAGCCCAAAACACTTGAAGTGCATGGCTATTATGCTGATGCTGCATTTTATGGGAATTCTTATTGAATATCGAAGTATTGTTGAATACCAATACAGGCATTATTTTATTGACGAATTTTGTAGAAAAAGAGAAGAATAAAATTAAAACACTCACTTCTTATTCTACATTCAAAGATTGTGTTTCACTTAATTAAGCAACTCGCTGGAGTCAAACCAATTTTTGATATAATTATAGTAATATAGACGCCCTAAAGAGCTACTCGCTTTTGGGTCAAGGTTTACTAGGCTACTCGCCGTACCACGTCTAAATTGCTAAGGAGTAAAAGTCAAAATATATATATTCCAAGCGTTATCCAGCTACAGACTTTGCATGGCGATCTTGCCAGACTAAAGGACTAAGAAGAAGACTTTGAGCGAAGCTGACAAGAAGATCTGCTCGAGCTCCGACAAGACAACCTGTGCTGCAGATTTGATAACTTTCAACCGGTCAGAGGCATTTACACCATTGACGTCGTCGACGATATCTACAACCAACCAGAAGAAACAAGACGTTGCATAGGACACATCCACTTAGATGTCAGAGAAAATTCGCCTGGCTTTGGCAGCCAATCTCATAGAGCAGGCACAAGCTCTAATTAACCAACCGAAAACAGTGGAGGCAGGACCAAAACCTATCAGTATAGAGGATTATAAAAGAAGAAACAGCATAAAACGGACACCTGAAGCAAACATTCCACCAGTAAGCAAAAGAGGGGGAAAACAGGTGAAGCTTAAACAACACCTCATCGAGCTGTATAGACTAGCAAACATACCTGGCCTATCTACAGAAGGAAGACAAAAATATCTAAAAGAGATGAGAAATCTAAAGGGAGCTATCCGCTCCTCCAGGCAGAAGAAAACAAGACAAAGACAACAAGACAAAGAACAACAAAAAGCGTCTCTAAATAATGGGTAAAGGACAATCGAAAATAGAAGAGGTAGTTGTGAACAACAACGGACCTCAATTGAATAAAATTAATGAAAAATCTAATATGAAATAGACTTTTTATCAATTTTATTAGTTATAATAATAATATTCTTCTTAAAATACGTCCACAGGACAATTAAGAGAAAATTAAATAATATCGTAAAAAAAGAAATCAGAAAAAATAATATTTTAGGCAGACGAATATCTGTGTAAAAAAAAAATAAACATTTTTTTTAATATACATATGTATTCTTTAAAATTATTATGTATCAAAACACACTTCACAAAATTGAAAAAACAATCAAAAAACACCTTAAGCATATGTTCATTCAAAGTCAGAACAATTTCTTCAGACGAAAAAATTGAAGAACTAAAACAAGCTTTAACAAATATTGAATGGGACATTATAGGACTCTCCCAGGTAAAAATATATGGACAAAAAATAATTGAAAACGACATCGGAATATTCTGCCACATAGGCGAAACTAAAGGACTCCATGGAGTTGGCTTTCTAATAAAAAAAGACCTCAAAAAATACATAACTGACATACGCTTTTTTTAACGAGAGGATTTGTAGTATAAAGCTGGCCATACACGACCGAACCAAAGAGCGGAACCAAAATTGCCTGTGAGTGGGAAAACTCAGATGTCTTCGTTTGGTTCGCCCAAACTATTTGGATTTTCAACCAGTCCAAAATCCACGAACACGAACCTCCGAACCAATGTTCGGCTCTATCGTGTGTGGGGAATCAGCGAGCCGTCACTAAATAATAAAACCCCACTTTCTCATTCAATTGGAGGATACAATTTGCACCAAAAACATCTTTTTGTCTCATTCTTTTTTGTGTTAAGTTTTTACAGGTAAACAAAAATAAAACATACAAATTTACAGTATTTTTGGATTATTGTGTTTAAATTTAGTTCGTTAGTTTTAAAATGTCTATAAGCGGTCGTGATTTCATTCTTGAATTAATTGAAATGTATCAAGCAAATCTGTGCCTTTGGCAAGTTACAAATCAAGCCATTGATAATATTGTCACATTCTTTAAAACTAAAGAGCCTCTTGCCAACCGGGACACGGTTCTTAAAAAACTGGCATCCCTACGTGGATCTTTTAACAGGGAATACAGAAAGGTAAGCATAGTGAATAATAAGGCCAGTAAACAGAGGCAGTGTGGAAAATTCCATCTTTTCTCAAATCTTTGAGCGATCGCCCTCCACTCTTGGGCGGTAGTGGGTGTCTGTAGAATAACGAAATAAATATATGTATTATAGCCGTTTGTTGATACTTAATACAATAGGGGTATTCACGATTCGATGCAACTGGTTAAGTATCATTGCAAATGTGTAAAAGTGCCAAATTTTCTTGCACTAAAACAACAAATAACACCGACTTCAACCTTGCAACAGTTTTTCACTTTTGCTTTACCCTAACCCTATTGCAACACACAAATACAATGGTGATAGCATTAGTTATAAAATTTCGCAATTTTACACTTTTTCGTTGCACCGGATCGGGAATAAGAAACAAAAATAAATCGGGTGGCACAACGGCTCATGAAGAACCAGGGCCTAGCGACTATCAACTCGCAACCATTCCTGTGTGCGCCTTTCGACAGGAATGGAAGGGACCTACAATTTTATGCCGAATCCGAACGACTAGACGAGAAGCACTTATTCGTGACAAGTGATACTCTTGGAGGATTTGTCAATTCCTCGCAAGAAGCAGTAGCCCTGAAAAAAATTTTTTTTTTAGTTTTTAGGTGAACGAGGCTGGGAAGCGATACCAGACCTCCAGCGTGACAGTCGAACGCATTAACCATTACGCTACGGGCTACTACTACGGATCGGGAATAGGTACCTCTAATATTGTAACTATTTATTGAAAGTGAAATAAATTTAATTAATAAAAATTATTCCGAGTCCCACATCCAAAAGACACCCTTGTAGGTAAGGTGTAAAAAATACACTCATTAAATTGTATGATTCGTATTGGCTCAAAATTTCAACCTGCACAACATTATATACATAATGTTGGAGAGAGTGAAATTCTGGCTCGCTTCCAATAATAAAATTGCATGAATCAGCTTGTTAGGCCTCAAATACTATTTTTCTTTGGTTATTGCCTTTTTCCCTTTCTTTAATTGTAAACAAACATAATTTTAATTTTATAAATACATATATTAGTTTTTATAATTTTTGTTTTCAGAGTGATGATCTATTTAATGATGATGTGGTCCCATTTAGTACAAGTTCCTTGCCATCTACCTCGAAACCGTCGAAAAGCTTCAAACGAAATCAATCAAAAGTAGATAAAGTCTTGGAAAAAAGACGAATGGAAGAGCCTTTTAACTCTGTGCCCACACCGTCTGTTGAAAAACAGGCGCATAGTGCATATGGAGAATATGTTGCAGAAAAACTTCGATCTCTACCAAAAAAAATGGTATCATTTTGCCAAAACGTAATTAATGAATCCATTTTTTTGGGGGAGATGCGATCTCTTAACGTATCCTCCAGAATCGTTTCTGAAGCGGAGCCCTTTTTTGAAGCGGAGCCAGAGCCAGACTACACTGATTGATGTATTAGATACTTCTGAAGGCCATTAAAAAAAGCCATAAACGTGTGTCAATTAGGTTAAAATCGCTTTAAGATTGTTTTTTTGGAGAATATTAAACTTAAATTAATCTAGGGATCAAATTTGATCTAATTTTAAATTCAATATGGCAAGAAGTATACTTTTTTATTTAATTAATTTATTATAATATTTTTGTTTATGTTCTTAATAAAAAATAATTTATTTAACCAATATCTACCCCTTAATAAATAAACCTTTTTTTACATTACTGACTGCAAAAATACCTGCCTTCATGTAGTCTTGGACACAACACAAAATAGTCTTTCAGGTGACAGGTATAATATTTCCTAAGGCATGTGGTGAAATTGCTGTAACGAATTTCAGTTCCTCGTAGGCACATCCAGCAGATAATCGGTCGTGAGGGGGCTTGTCTCATATTCGTATCCATTCTTTGTATCTTTGGAGTAACCATTGTGAGTAACTTGTTATAAGTCATCTCATCCATCCAGGGATAATTTCGCCAGTCATTAGGTTCCAGTGAGAGCTGTTTGACTAGGTTCAAATGGCTCAATTTCTTTCTATCCGAAAGCCATGACTTTTGCCATTTACTTTTCTGCTTTTTTTGTTTTAATTTAATGCAAACTGCAGCGGCAGCTAAATTTAAAAATTCTTCTTCATTCATCCTTGTATTTGGTTAAAAAGAAATTTTAAATTAAAAGATTTAAACACTTTTTTAGAAGAAAAATTCATTTTCTCTGCTTCTATAATTAATATGACTATGTAGTTAAGACACTGTTGTTGTTGATAGAGTATAAAGGATAGACCGCACACAACTGCAGCAGAACTACACTTCACGACGCGGCAAAACATTATTTGTATGTGCAATGTCGCAAAAATCGGAAACTGAACTCCATAAAATTTCCTACAACTTATTGTGATTCGCAGTTCCACTGCAGTGCAGTTCCGCCTAGAAGTATAGGAAAGATAGAAAATTTAATATGGGCAAGAGGGAACAAATTAATTCATGAAATTTGATTGCTGGTATCGACGTAGAATTTTATCCTCAGCAACATGTCTAAAAGTCCCCCAAAATCCTCGCATTGCCTTCTTGTATAGACGCATTTAAAGAGGTGAAGAGTGGGGGAGGTGTGAGTTTATCAAGCTGAAAATTTTGTTATAATACAATCTAATCATATGACACATGTTTTTAGGGTGCTTTCAAACGCTTTTCTAAAGAGACCACAGCTAAAAAGATACATGTATCCTGTAGAAAGTATAAGACCTTTTTAGTCCAGGTAAATTAGGATTAAATTGAAGCATATATGGATGTAACATATAGCACCTTAGATAAAGTAAAACTCGTATGCAAAAATGCTTTTTTTAATAAAATAATTATTTGTATTTATTAAAAAAAGTGTTTTTCATACTATTTTTGCTCTTTAATAACGCTACAAAAGTAACTAAAAAAATTTAAATAAATAGTATAACGATAATTTACAATAGTTCCAAGTATGTGTACAAAAATTTGCGCTAGCTTAAATGTCTAACTTTGGTCACAGCATTGATGCTGTGCTAGGGTTTCAATATTTCATTTTGTAATTCTCTAGAGTATCTGATTCCACATTTATAGAAAAATTGGACCATTTTTTATCTGTCAGCTTAGCGCTTCAAAACTACCCTGTTTTTTACAGTTTTTTCTGACGTCAACGCTGTATAGCAACGAAAATATAACACCAGAAAGTTTAATATAAATGTCATCTTGTGGAGAATTTTATAACAAAAGCAATGATCAGCATCTTCCAGGACAGTGCCAGAGGAAAAAAGATGACAACAAAGACAAAAATGTTTACTGTGTAAACTGCCAGAAAACAGGACACCCAGCTAGCTGGAAAGGATGTCCAACTCTGAAAAGAAAGCTAGAAGAGGAGAAGAAATCCACTGAAAGGAAGAAGGAGCAAGTGAAAGCTGACAAGAAGACCACAGTAGAAGCTATTCGTAAAGGATTCTCTTACGCCGATGTACCTGCTCTTAATTCTGCAAAGAAGCCAACTCCTAAGGTGATGAAACCTGCCAAAGAAGAAACACCCAGGAACCCGCAAAACCAAACCACAAAAACAACATAAGATCCAGAGCAACAGTGACGTTTTTGCGGACGCCGAAAGACTATTCGGTGCTGACCTTTTTACACTAGTTCAAAAGGCCAAACAAATAGTCCCCAGCAACTACGCAAGCCTTGATGATAAGGCTAAAACATTAATAATTGGACGTCTTATATGCCAATTATGCTTTTAAAAAACCTGCAACTAGTAACCTACAATGTTAACTCTATTTACTCACTAACAAGACGGGTTTCTTTAAACTTGTTTTTAAAGTCAAAGAAACCCGATATTCTTTTCTTACAGGAAACCTTCTTGAAGGCAAGGAACCTATATGAACCGGATGGATACAACATCTACAGAGAAGACAGGACCGAAAAAGGAGGAGGCACCGCTATACTTATACGGAACCTCATCCCGGGTGACCAAATCAAAATCCATGGGTTCAAGGCTACAGAAGCAACCTGCGTGATCATTCGAACATCTGACACTGAAACTCTACTACTTATATCCATCTACATTACAGGAAACTCATCAAAGACGAACATACAACACGACCTTAAAACATTGATGGACCTTGCCAACCGTCATACGCAATGCATCATAGGAGGCTACTTTAACGCAAGGCATTCGAGATGGTTGGACAGCAACGCTACGCTTCAGGGGATCGTAGACTGGCTGGACACTAACCCACATCATCACTCAATGAACATAGCTGAACTACCAGAGATAACTAGAAATGCTAACCTCAACAACACGGAAATTGACAGAGCTATTCACCAGTTTGGAAGGGCAGTCAGCAACGCAATGGACAACCAGAAGACTCTAAGGAAGAGTAAGGACAGATTTGCTAATCTACCTGCTCACATCCTTGCCATCAACCAGCATAGGCAAAGGCTAAGGAAGAAGCTCCAACGCATACTGTATCGGACCTTCAACACTGAAAATGAAGAGTATAAGAGAACCCACTCTCAACTGAAGTGCACCCAGGTCATGTTTGATCAGGCCGTTAAACATTTCCAGAACTCCCCACTACAGAAGAGACTGGAGGAAATCAAACCTGGACCAGATTGCTTTAAACAAATAAACAAGATTGTTGGAAAAAGAAAAACCATACCGAAACCCATCAACTATGGACAAAGTAGTAAGGCATCCATTCCAGCAGAGAAGGCAGAAGCATTCGCCAATCACTTCGAGGGAAATTTCATCGATCATCCGCCAGTTCACCTCCCAGAGTTCTTGATGGAAGTCGAGGCAAGAGTGCAACAAAACCACCTCACAACAACAATTATCACTTTCAACGAAGAGAATCCTGCCCACAATCCGAACATTGATGACGTGTTCACCAATCTTGAGGAAGTGGGAGATATCATAAATACAGCGAACTCAAAGAAGTCAACCGGACCTGACGGCATATCGAACAATGTCCTTAAGAAGTTGCCCAATATTGCTGCCTTAACAACGGATACTTTCCAGCAGCTTGGAAAACTGCAAAGATTGTTCAAAGAAGACCAACAGACAAAACGTGGAAGGATACAGGCCAATATCGCTACTTTGCTGCATAAGCAAAGTCCTGGAATCCCTACTACTAAGAAAAGTTAAATATTTCTGTGGGGAAAGAAATATTATACCAAACTTCCAGTATGGATTTCGGGCGATGCACTCCACAATACATCCTCTACTGGGACTACACAGCGACGTCACCGTGGGATTAAACAAGAAGGAAACGACAGTGGCATGTCTTATTGACATTGAGAAGGCATTCGATAGCGTCTGGATAAAAGGGATAATTTTCAAGCTGATATAATTCGGCTTCCCAGGACATTTGGTAAGAATAATTAAAAATTTTCTAACTAATAGACTCTTTTTTGTACAGGTTTGAAACGAAACATCAGGAATGAAGACCATCAGGGCAGGTGTACCTCAAGGATCTAAGCTAGGACCATTTCTCTTCAGCATCTACACGGCAGACCAACCGGATAGCATGTCAAGAACAAAGACAAAACTGTATGCCGATGACTCCATCACATACACGACGTCCCTATCCCCAGAGATTGCAGCTAGTAGAGTACAAACCCACGTCAATAACCTTTGGAACTACTATATGAAATGGGGTTTGAAGATCAACACTAGTAAAACGGAACTCATCTGCTTCCGGCCACCTCAAACACAGACAAGAGCACGAAGAAGAATTGCCGCTAGAAGCCGAAATATCAACAGCAGTTTGCCAGATGGAACCATCATCCATACAAAAGAAACCACCAAATACCTTGGACTGCACTTCACCAACAAGATAAAATTCAACAAGCATGCGATTTCGATTCTAAAGCGTGCAAACTCTTCGTTTCATCTTCTTCATCCTCTACTGAGAAAACAGAATGGACTAAGCAAGAAGATGAAGCTTCTCATGTACAAGCAGCTAATCAGGCCGGTCCTAACCTACGCCTGCCCCATCTGGTTAACCATGTCTTCTTCAGCGATGAAGAAGATACAACTATTCGAGAGAAAGATCTTGAGAATTTGAACAGGACTATATTGGAACCACCTTACAAAGAAGTACTGGCCAAACAAAATGCTCTACGAGGCAGCAGGCATGATCCCCATTGACCACCATATGATGGAACTCACCAGCAAAATCATAAAGAACTTAGAAGCACATCCAAACCCTGAAGTACAACAGATGCTACAGAAGGAAATTCAGCCCAGCCAGCGATACCTGAACCCCAGAGCTATCATTGATGACAGATTCCAGGACGTGTTTCACAATGAAGGAAGACCATTCTATGAACGAGCCGATAGTGGACACGGCAGGGGATGACACCATAAAATTTTCTTAAACATTTTTAATTATTTTAAGAGACAATTGTTTTGTAATAAAAAAAAAAATCATGTATTAGTTTAAGAAGCCAAACATATGTATTTTATACTTATATAAAAAATCATTTTAAGTAGACATAAGAAATAAGTTGGGCCCCTTCTGAGCCAACATTTAAAACATTAGTTAATAATAAGCTTAGTTGTAAGTCAAATAAAACAAAATCTTAAATCAAAAAAAAAAAAAATTTATAACAAAAAAAATTTGCCTGAATGACTTTTTCCTAGGATGCATGTTTCCAAAGTTATATAAGAAAATAACAAAAAACAGGTAGTGAATAATGCACTTTCTTGCACGTTTTGATTTTTCCTGCAAATAGCACACCTTTTTAAACGCGGGAGCAACCTCATATTCTCTTTCTTTATATTATTTCTGATCGAATACCACAAAAATCTAAGATACTTTTGGGGTTTTGGTAAATTAAGAATTTGATGCGGAATTTGATTTTTTTCGTGACGAATGGAATGATTTATTTAAACGTTAAATGCTAACGGAACAATCTTAAATTATAACATAATATGTATGTACAGAAAAAACTTAAATCTACTTTAAAAATTAAGCCCTTATTATTCACTTTCCATGAAATTTATATTTTCTGTTAATAATTTGAAATCAATAAAATTTGTATGAAAATGTCAACAAAAATCTTTTTTTAAAGATGAGTTTAAATTTAATGGGGATTGAATAAATTAGACCTAGTGAGCAAACCTTTTAATGAAACCAAGCGTCTTATTGGCTTTTTTTATAATATAATTGTAATGATCTGTGAATGAGAGTTTGGAATCTAGTATAATTCCGAGGTCAGTAAAACTTGATTGACTACACAATTGTGACGTATTCAGCAGATAATTATGTGTAAGGACGTTGTGTTTGCGTGTAAAATGCATGATTTTACACTTGGCAATATTTAAAGACAGACAATTAGTATTGCACCATTCCCTAAATTTATGGAGATCTTCTTGTAGAAGTTCACAATCAATTACTGAGTCGATTTTACGAAATATTTTCACGTCGTCGGCATAAATTAAAGACATTTGAATTGATTTTTCTTTTGATATGGTATTGGTGTATTTTTGTGTCTGTGAACCTGTAAATGGAATGGTATCGGCTGACGAACACAAAAAAATCAGTCAACAGTTTTTATATATTCAAGTTTGTTTTTTCATTTGATGGGATTTCAATTTTTAAATTATAAATAGACGATTACAAAGTTGTAAATAATTATGAGGGATAAGTTCTATGCTATCGACTCATTTCAAACTGCTTCCATTCTAATTCAATTATTACGTTTTAGTTCTTATATTTTCACATTATTTCACATATATTATTTCGCATATATTTCTCTATTGAAATGAATTAATG
The DNA here is from genome assembly GCA_949320155.1 of Melangyna quadrimaculata. Classification (NCBI taxonomy): domain Eukaryota; kingdom Metazoa; phylum Arthropoda; class Insecta; order Diptera; family Syrphidae; genus Melangyna; species Melangyna quadrimaculata. The sequence continues at coordinate 116,210,188 of OX439485.1, forward strand.
AAAATATGTACTTGTCAAAATAACAACTGGCAATTGTACTGGTGTTAGTAAAAGGAGGGGTAGATCCACCAAAAAATACGGATCTGCAAAATTGATTCGGAATCAAAAAAAATATCAATATTTTTTGGCCAATGGAAGGTTTTATTTGCCAGAATCGGTGTTTTGACAGATATGTATCAAAAAAGTATTGAAATTTTGTACCAATGGAAAACCCCATATATGTTACATACATGCCAAAATCTAATTTGCTTGGACTATTAATGTAATTATTAATTTTTTTATGTACAACAAATAAAACATTACCTAAAACCATTTTAGGATGGGATATTAGTAGCCCAGTCAATAATTACAAAAAGGGCTAAATTCGCAAAGCGCGATATAGTTCTGCATTTTTGATATGTTGTTGGGGCATGTTAGAGTAGTCTGTAGCTAAGTTTGCAACTTCGAAAAACCTGTGCTCGCTGCAGGAAAAATGCAACAGTGAAAAAAACGCAAAAATCACCCCATTTTTTTCGACATTTTCCTTTATAACTTTGGAAATATGCAACTTAGAAAAAAACATTTTTTTTTTTTTAGAAAAAAACATCGACTATATTCTTGTTTGTTATAAAATTTTCTACAAGGCCACATTAGTTTTAAATGTATGTATGTTGTATTTGAGTTGCTATCTAACCATGAGTAAAAAAAAAATCTGAAAAACTAATTTATTTTGAAGCACTCAAAAATGATGTCAAAAATTGTCCAATTCTGCTCAAAATTTGCAATCAAATAGCCTAGAGTATTATAAGACAAATTTGAAAATCCGATCCAAATCGGTCAAACAGTTTTGGCAAGAAACATGATGTTAACTAAGTGAAACAAGCAATGTTTGCATCATTGCTGTGGTCAAAAGTATAAAGCTTAAGTTGACACTTATTTTTGTACACGTACAGCGAGCACAGGTTTTCGAAGTTGCAAACTTAGCTACAGACTCCTCTAACATGCCCCAACAACATATCAAACATGCAGAACTACATCGCACTTTGCGAATTTATTGTCTGGGCTATAGAGAAATTTGGTATAAATGCTCCATTTGTCATGTTCACCAAGAATCAAAAGAGTCCCCAAAAATATATGTGGTGAAAGGGTGTTTTCTTGAGGGCGAGATGTTAGTGCGTCATTTTTACCATAACATCTATGAATAAGTTCTGACACTGATGAAATTTGCTAAAAATATTAAATATGTCATGGTTTCCAAGTATCAAAAGAGTCCATTAAAATAACATGTTCCAAAGAGTTTAAAAAAGAAAAAAAATAATTTTTGATTCGTTTTTTTTTTTTAAATCTTTTCTAAAGGGCAATGGGCACTTTTGTATGGAGTGCGTCCTATGGATGTAACACATTGTGACCTATATCATTTTAAAGGTCTCGATGAGTGCCATAATTTTTTGTATGGGTACAAGATTGTATCTCGTGCAGGGAAAGTGTTATGGTCGTTTATGTAATCGTATGTAATCGTAAATGAATCTTTTATTTATCGTATAACTTCGGAACGCCGTGACCAATCGAAGTCATATTCACACAATATGTTAAATGTTGTTAGATAAAAGTTTTTAATTATGAACGGATCAGGTAGGTGGCGCTGTTGTCAAGTTATTGACAACAATTCTCTTTTTATTAAGCAAAATCGCTCATATTCAAGTGTAACATTGGTTTATTGCAAGAAAATAAAATCACAAAATAAAGATCTGATATGTGGCGCAGTAGTGAAGTTATAAGCAAATGCTTTATTTATAACGCAAAGTTGCTCATTCTCACTTATATCATATATTGGTTTAACTATTGCAAAACAAAATCACAAAATATGGACCTGGTAGGTGGCTTTGACTTAAGATTAAGATAGATGCCGTGCTTCATCTAATGGTCGATTTCATTCGGTATTTTTAGCCTTAATACCTATTATTATTTTCTTAAATGGTCGCGTTTTCGACCAATAAACCAATATAACATTTGAATATGAGCGATTTTGCTTAATAAATAGAGAATTTGTGTCAATAACTATTATCTCACAACACTAAACATATTGTTTAAATATGACTTTAATTGGTCACGTGCGTCGTTCCGCAGTTACACGATAAATAAAAGATGCATTAACGATTACACTGTAGTAGCCCGTAGCGTAATGGTTAGTGCGTTCGACTGTCACGCTGGAGGTCTGGGTTCGCTTCCCAGCCTCGTCGACCTAAATACTAAAAAGTTTTTTTTTTAAGGGCTACTGCCTCTTGCGAGGAATTGACAAATCCTTCAAGAGTATAACTTGTCACGACTAAGTGCTTCTCGTCTAGCCGTTCGGATTCGGCATAAAATTGTAGGTTAATTCCATTCCTGTCGACAGGCGCACACAGGAATGTTTGCGAGTTGTTAGTCACTAGGCCCTGGTTCTTCACGAACCGTTGTGCCACCCAATTTAATTTTTTTTTTAACGATTACATTAACGTCCATAACGCGTTCTCTGCATGCGATACAAACTTTTGCCCGTACAATAAAAGATAGTGCTCATCGAGACTTATAAAATGATATAGGTCACAATGTGTTACATCGATAGGCCAAAATGCCCATTGTCCTTTTATTCTTTGATTTTTTGTTTGCTTACTTTTCATCATCTTCGGCTTCTTGTTCTTGTTCTTCCTCGAACTCAACTTCTTCGTCAGCGGTGACCTCATTGGTACTCGGACACCACATCGTTCATGTTGCTTTCGGCTTCAGTGAATTGTGAATTCCATCTCAGCAATACCTTCTCCAGTGTACCAACGCAAGAAAGCCTTACGAGGGAACATAGCGGTGAATTATTCTGAAATACGCTTGAACAGCTCCTGAATGGCAGTCGAGTTACCAATGAGGGTGGCAGACATAATCAGTTCTCTTGGTGGAATATAACAAACGGCTGTCTTGACGTTGATTGGAATCCATTCGACGAAGTAGCTGCTGTTCTTGTTTTGAATGTTGTGCATTTGTTCGACGACTTCTTTCATTGACATACGGCCGAGGAAGATTGCAGCAAGAGTCAGATAAAGTCCGTGTCGTGGATCACAGGCAGCCATAATGTTTTTTTGAATAGAACATCTGTTGTGTCAACTCAAGGCACGTTCAATGCTGGGTATTGTTGGGATCCCCTTGATGTCAATGGAGCAAAGCTGGGCATGAAGAAATGCAAACGTGGGAAAGGTACCATGTTGACAGCTAATTTACGGAGATCGGTGTTCAGCTGGCCAGGGAATCATAGGCAGGTGGTTACTACGGATAAAGTCAGCGACACCAAATGGTTCAAGTCACCTTAGGTTGGGGTGGTCAGCTTCAGAGTCCTAAAGCACATATTGTAGAGAGTTTCGTAATCAATACAGTAGGTTTCATCTCTGTTTTCAACAAGTTGATGCACCAAGAGTTTGGCATTGTACGGTTCAACAGCGGTGTCTGATACTTTTGGTGATGGTACAACTGAATGTCAGAGTTGTAAAGACTGCAGTCAGACAAGTCCTAGTCAATTGACTAAAACTATTGAATTGAAGTTAAAACGTGGGCTTATTGACTTTAACTTAAAAACTACAGTCAGCAGTCATGTTCAAAAGTCTGACTTAACAGATAGCTAAAACAGTCAGTTGACTAGCAGTTGATCAACTGCAGTACTTCTTTGACTACTTCCAGTCTTTTAAATCACTTAAAAGTCAATTTCAAATCCTAGTCAATCTTAGCAGTCAGTAAGTCAGTTGACTGTAGTCTTTTAACTTAAGTCAATTGAATTTTTTAAGTCTCTTAACTGCTTTTAAGTCTTTTGAATAAAACATTTTAACAAGTTTTAGGCCGAGACGTTAGCACACAGCAAAAAAAAAGGTTCATGGGGTTAATAAAAATAAAGCATTGTAGTTTACTATTATAGTGAGTTGACCTATACTTGAATAATTTAATTTTTAAATTGGTCTGATATACAGCCAGACCACGCGAGTTCAACCACTTTTGTTAAAACAAATACTTTTTTCTATATGTATACTTCTAAATGGGTTTAGGGCAGGGTTGCAAAAGCTTAAGCCTTTTTATTAGCTTAAGCACTCGTTTAAGCACTCAGTCGTGAATTTGTGAATTGAAAAATATTTAATTCACAAGCCATTTTGGATTTGTGAATTGAAAAATATTCAATTCATAAGCTCTTTCTGTTTTGTGAATTTGAAAAGTATTTAATTCACAAGCTCTTTGTGATTGATTCTCAAGCTGTTTTTGGTTTATGATTAATGAATGAAAGTATATAACTTACAAGCTTCGATTTGGTCAAAAGTCAAATAAAATAACACAGAGTGGAAAAATTTTCCAACTATTTTAACATTACGCCACAGGTTAATGATGCCATAATTGCATCAGTGCTTTGTTTTTTTTTATTTTTTATATTCCACGCGCGAAAAAGGGGTTATGGGTTCCCATTAAAATGTTTTTAACACAGAACGAGCAATTAGGTAAGTAGGAGAGGATTAAGAAGAACCCAACTAACAATTTAACTTGTTTAAGTGTCTATACAAGCTATTTTCTTATTTGTGTAGCAACTAATAAAGACCTTATGCAAATTAGTTTGGCGCATATTATACAAGCTATTTCATTTCCTTAAGACCTTTGACCAAAAGTTCTATATAATTAAATAGCTTTCCATGGAAATTCTTATTGATAAAATAAACAAAGCAAAACAGTGTTATTGCTCCACTAAACAAGTTATCTGACTTTTATAAGAGATTCATTTGCTGGTCGAATAAATCAAATGACTCACATTGTAAGGCCTTAAGAAGGCCTAGTAAAGCAGTTTATTGTTTTAAAAAAAAACGTTGCTTTTAATTTTATTTTATTATTACTATTGTTTTTATTTTTTCTTCCATTTTACCATTACGTTAGGGAGTTAGAACCGCTTTTATATTTATTCTGAAATGTATAGAAATTTATTTTATTTGAAAAAGTTGAACTCACATTAAATTTCAGAATCCGGGGATCGAACTCAGCAACTCTCGATTAGTAGGCCACCACGCAACACATCAGGCCAATTGGCAATATACCATTTGCGTGTAAAAATTTTAATGAGTTGATACCTCAAGCCCAAACAAATCAAACTAAATTTTCATTAAACATTGGTACCCATAATTGGGATTAAGAGAATTGAACTTAAAGTATCAATCGTTAAAATCTTTAAGTGTTTGAAAAATATATACCATAAGTATATATTTTAAACTAACATTTTTCATATGCACCAGTTATTCTAAAATGTTTTCAATATTTTATAACGTATGCATGACCTTTTTTATTGTACCACATGTTTGAAAAAAAGTTCTTAGTTTTTTTTTTTCCAAGCAAATAGAATTGTGCGATGGTAGTGTAATTAAAATCTTTAACTATAACAAAGTCTCACTTAAGGGGACAATTAGGTATGTATAATATTTTATTTTCCGATATGCATAAGTTTGTTTTCTAATTAACAAAATGCAAAAGATATAATAAAGGAAGGCAATAAATGTAAAAAAAACAACAAAATTCCTCTTTTTTCTTAGCTTTCATTTTTTATTTCTGTAAGCAAGCTATTAACAAAATACAAAAGCTATATACATTTCAAATGGAAGGCAATATATGTCACTTCTTGATTTGTATAAGTTTGCTATTAACAAAATGCAAAAGCTATTATTTCATTACGGAAGCAAACATAGATGTCACAACCAAAGAAAAATTCCCGCGATTTATTTAACTAATTTTTGATTTCCTTAAGTTTGCTATTAACAAAATGCAAAAGCTATAATGTTCCCGACGTAAGTCAATAACTTTTACAAGAAAAGCGAATCCCACTCATACGAAATGATTGATCATCATCATCAGTCTTGTTATACCTACAATACATACACCTATTTTAAAAATGCATCTCGTTCTTTTTTTAGTTTTAATTTAGGTGAAGTGGTCAATGGAAACAAAGGATAATAGTTTACTCTAAAAAACGAATTGAGGCTATTAAGTAAAATATGCGAAGAGCTTTTTTTAACTTGTTGGACTTTTAAATACATTAAAAAATGCTTGCAAGACTTCACTTTTGAGAAACTCAAACGAAGATATTTTCATGCACAAAATGGCAGAAGCAATTCTTATAGCTTTTATTTGTTTCACGCTTAAACATTTAGGTAGGCGTATGTTCAAATAAATTTATGACAATTGCGTTCTTAAAAGCAATATAACAACACTGAATTAAATCAAACTATTTTAATATCTATCCGACATTTTCATGATGCGCGATTACTTTCTTAAAGAAACTGTAAAGGAGTTGTCTGTAATGACTTTCAGCTAAATGTTCTATAAAAGCTATTTTGTTTCTAGCTCATGCAACCTATTTCGGCAGGCCTTAAAAAGGTCTCCGCAGACCTCATTACATGAAGTCTCATAAAGGAACAAATTTAAAGGCACTAAACAAGCTATTTTGAAATAAATAAATCGTTTAATGCTTGGCTTGCATTATTTAGCCTTAAAATTATTCTATGTCAGCAATAGCCTATCAAATTCTGAAAATTGGACCTTATACAATTTAAATTGTTAGTTGGAGAGATACCGATGCACATTGGTTTTGAATGTTTGCACATCGAAATGAGAGGGGAAGGTCGAGTCGGGTAAAGCATTCCACATTCGTGTGGTGCAACTGGCTGTTTCACTAGAACACTGATTATAATAATAACGATTAAATAGAGAAAGACACGAAACACTACGTCGGTGTTCGAGAGATGTAATTGTTTCCGTTATAGATCATTCACCTATCAATTTAAAGCTCTCTTTTGAATTCTGTCCAACAAACTCAGGTGAGTTTTTGGAGCTCCTGCTGTACTCAAGCTTAGGACGAATAAAGGCTTTGTAGATCACAGCCAGATCAGAAGGGGAGAAAAACTTCTTGCACCTACGGAGAAAACCTAGCGTTTTTGGCGACATCGAATATGTGGTCATTCCACAAAAGGTGGTCTGTGACACACATACCGAGAACTGAAAGCTGTTCGGTTTCCTCGATGCAAGTGCCGTCCATGGACAGCGGCATTGGGAGTGGGTTTCGCTTTAACGACAGGAGACAGCATTGAGTTTTAGAAGCATTAAATTCTACGCGGTTTTTGATTCCCCATTGGACAATGCTGTCGAGATCAGAATTTAATGAGCTTATCATACGCTGCCGTTCAAAGTCCACATCCGAAGGACATGGATGAGAATCTGTAAACGAATATGAGAAGCTGAGGGTACTGTCATCAGCAAAACAGTTTAATGGATTAGAAGTTTCAGACAAAAGATCATTTATAAAAATAAGGACGAGAGTCAGAAGCAAAACGGAGCCCTGGGGCACACCAGCATTTATTTTGTGGATTTCAGGCTTGAATCCGTCCAATACGACTTGTATTGAACGGTCCGAAAGGTAATTTGTAATTCAAAGAAGAGATTCATTGAAACCAAATGCACGCATTTTCGATAAGAGAGCTTGATGCCAAACTCTATCAAGCGCTTTTGAAATATCAAGTGCAATAATCTTACTTTCTCCAAAACGATGTAAAGATTTGTTCCACTGTTCGGTGAGATATACCATCAGATCACCAGTGGACCTATTGCTACAAAAGCCGTACTGCCGGTCATTAAGAAGCTTTCGTTCCTCGAGATATTTCTTGAGCTGGAAATTAATCAGCATTTCCATGACCTTGGAAAGAAGGGACGTAAGTGCAATTGGTCGATAGTTAGAGGGTGAAGAAGATACGCCTTTTTTAGGGACAGGCTGGGCAAATGCTGTTTTCCACCCACTCGGAAAGAGACCAGTAGAGTAGGACAGATGGAAAAGCTTACGCAGTGGTTTTGCCGGCGTTGAAGAACACCTCTTCAGAACAATAGGAGGGATACTATCCGGGCCAGCGGATTTCTGTACATCGAGATCTTTTAGAACTTTAGCAACTGTACGAGTGCGAAAAAAGATTTGTCCCATAAAACCATTTACGCACTCAAGTACATGAGGAGTCATAACACTTTCTGGCAGCGTTGAATTAACAGCAAACTGTGCTGCAAGCAAATTGGCTTGATCTTGAAGAAATTATTGAGACCGTCCTAGTTGGCTTTCTCGTATTGCCAAACGGTTCTCTTTGGAATTTTTCTTTAACTGTGATTTGGTGGCACGAGAAATTCGCAGATATAACACAATGGTCCGATGTGCCTAGAGGTGATACTACACTAATAGTGTATTTAATAGGGTCAGAGGTAAGGAACAAGTCTAGGGTGTTGGCGGTTTGACCTGCAACGTCAGGAATCCGAGTAGGCTCTTCAACAAGCTGAGTCAGGTGGTTTAACTCAGCAAAAATCTCGACCTACCTTCCTTCGGGTGTTGTCTGACCAGTATAGCGTAGCCACGAAGAATTGTGTACATTGAAATCGCCCGTAACAACGATTTCACTGTGCGGATAGTGGGAAACAATTCTCAGGATTGAGTCAGACAGCGCATCGAATTCGTTAGAAGTCGAATTACCATAAAAAAAATCAGCCCCCGAATGTTGCTGATATCGACCCTAAATTCACCTACCATGACGAAAAACAAACATAAAAAACCAAATCAGACAAGTATCTATGCTAATATTGAGTTTGGGCCCCAATAAAACTTAATCCGCCCCCGGAAACCCTAAACCAATGTCAGCAATTTGTCTGATTTACTTGGACTCAATCAATTACATACATTATATGAGATGAGCCAAACATTGCATGTAATGACTAAGCCGAAAGCAATGTAAATAATGAGGGAAGGAGAGATAAGGAAAATTTACCGCTTGCTGATTTTAATTTTGTGCAGTAGCATCAGCTTCATGGGCATGGTGCACTGTTGTTGTTGGTTTTGTACACAAGCACAAGCACTGGCACTGACACTGGCACTTTTTTTTTCAATTTATTTTTTCTTTTTCTATTGATTTTATTATTAGGCTATTGATTTTTTTTTTTCCGTACGGTCGATTGGCGGGGATTTATTAATTATTATTTTGATTTAGCACTTTGAAAAAGGTGGTATGTACATATATGGAGACAGATTGGTTGGTTTTTTTATTTTTTTTTTTTAATTTGTTTGTTGGGGTATTGGGCGCGGTAAATGTTTCAACTCCCGACACGTCTGTTCGCGGTGGGATGCGAATCGGTCCTTCTATAAAGCTAAAGTGGGTTTCAGCACTTAACCCAAATTTTAGAAAAACAAAGATCTGCGAAATAAGTGCACTGGTGAGATCGAAACTCGTGAATTTTAATAAATCAAACTCACCAAAATTACATGTAGCATCCGAAATTAATTACTTTGATTTTTTCGTGTCAGGTAAAAACTTTCAACTACTTATATTTTATTAACGATATAGTTTTTACAAAAACTTTCTATCTTATACAATTTTACAGATGATATTCGTAATGCTTCAAACTCTTTCGTTTTTGAAGAAAACCTATCCTCCCCATCGCTCGAGGTATTGAATAAATACCCAAACATAAAGAAGGCTTTCTTGAGGTATAATACACCAGTGCCTTCATCAGCAGCTGTAGAACGTCTCTTTTCTATAGCTGGGCTTTTGAATACTCCTAAGCATGGGGCACTTTCTGACTCCAATTTTGAAAAACTGTTGATGCTGAAAGTCAACGGCAAACTGTCAAGTTTAAAAGAAAAACTATTCTGTTATTTATGTTTTATGTTTTTATTTATTTTGGTTTTGTTATCAGTATTTTTTAATGTTTGATACATATATTATGTAATGTATAATTTTATGTTTTTTTTTGCAAAAGAATCGAGTTTTGAGTTTTAATAACTATAACTATATTTATTAAGGCAAAAGAATCGGATTTTTTGTTTGATTGACCAGAATTTTGTTTATTCATAAAAATAAAAATAAATAAACCTGGAACACTTTTTTTTCTGTGAGCTTACATATAAGCCTTAATCTATGGTTTCAGCTTAAAAATGAGTATTCGATTAATCAAATAGTAATCAAAAATAAAAAGATTTATTCAAAAGACTTAAAAGCTGTTAAAAGACTTAAAAAAGTCAATTGACTTAAGTTAAAAGACTACAGTCAACTGACTTACTCACTGCTAAGATTGACTAGGATTTTAAATTGACTTTTAAGTGACTTAAAACACTGGAAGCAGTCAAAGAATTACTACAATCGATTAACTGCTAGTCAACTGACTGTTTTAGCTATCTGTTAAGTCAGACTATTTAAAATGACTGCTGACTGTAGTTTTTTCAATTAAAGTCATTAAGTAAGTTAAAAGACTTATAAAATAAGTCTTTTTAGTTAATTGACTACAGTCACCAATTGACTGCAGTTTTTATATCTCTCCTGAATGTGTTCATGATTCTATCGGGATATTCTTCGCGGATTTTTGAGATGAGAAGGGTGCCCATACCGGATCCAGTACCTCCGGCTTCTTTGCGGCCAACGTCTAACACTAAGGCTTAGTTCACACGAGATTACACCGCACGTTTTTTATCGTATTCGTTTTTTACCGAGCAAACAGCGGGGTGTTCACATGGCACCTTTTGATTCGATTAAAAATCAAATAGCTGCCGCATAAATAAGAATGTACTGCATATTGAAGTGGAAACGCTTCATTTTCATATTGTTGGTCATCTGGGGTATAGCAAAACTTCTAATCTGTACAAAATGCTATTTAAAAATTATAGAAAGAAATAATTTGAAATGAAATGTTCTGTGATAATTTCTGGCTTTTATATTTATGTAATAAAACTTTCGTTTACAATTGAAGCCATTCATTTTAAATACATTAATTGTAGTGTGTTAATGTTGTTTAATTTATTGTCGTTATTATACCTACTTTTTTCGTTTTAATGTAAAGGCTGGTATTATCGTTTCGACCATAAGTTCTTGTGTTATATTTCAAGATAAAAACAAATTTGTTTTTGGAATATTTTCTTTAAATTTTGCCTTGCATCGTAAAGAAAAATCTATAGCAAGCCTGTTTAAAAGCAGAAGGCTAGTAGGTATGTTAAAAAAAATGTATAAACCGTTAAAAATAAAACAACAAATAATCAGTTTGTTATATAATTCCATTATGTGTTCCACTTCTTGTAAATCTACATTTATAAAGCACCTTCTTTTTTTGTCAATCTGCTTCTCTTTTTGAGGTCAGCACAGTATTGTCCTATAGCTTCGGTCATCGTGTAGTGATTAAAGCGAAAGCAAATGGTGTGAAGTGTGATGGATCCGCGAGTTGTTGTTTTATTGAATTGGTATAGAAGGCGCCGGCGTTATAGGCGTCTTTACAATAGAAGGTTTTGGGTTCATCCTATTAACCGACAAAATGATCGGAAAAAAGACTTTGAAAAATTTTATCAAAAACTAAGGAATGACCACGCGAAATTTTTCAACTACTTTCGTATGACAATTCAAAGTTTTGATAACTTGTTAAGCCGTCTGCAGGTTTCAAGCTTACAAAAAAAAAATACAAATATGCGGAACTGCATTAGTACTAAAATGAAATTAGCTATCTGTTTAAGGTTAGTACAAATAAAACACTATGGTTTGTATATATACTTTATTTACATAATATGAACATTTTTATATGAAAGTCGTACAATATATGAAGAAATTAAAAGTTTGAAAAATCAATGCCGCAAGAAGAAGACGAATGCTCAGAATTAGGGCTTTGAAGTAAATTTATTGTTGGTGGCGTAGTTGTACCTTCAGCATGTGTATAAGTGGCAGAACAATTACTGTTGCTTAGGTATGTTTGGCTACTTGATGAACCAACGGCAACGCCATCAATCTCGTTGCAGCGAGGTGGGTGCTGATGGTGAATTTGGCGACTGCTTTTGATCGTTTTCAACAATTGTAGGACTCCCATTTGGAATTCTAGGACTTCAGTATCCTCTAAGCTATCCAATGTCGGTAAAATACCATTAAAAAATGAAAGATGACGATTAGTAACTTTAGCTTCCGGCTGAGAAAAAGAATCCATAAATTTCATTATCTTCGCATCCAAAGGATTTATATCACTCCGCATAGGTCTTTTAGGTATGCGCTTTGGAGTTGGTTTTCCTGCCACCGTTTCTTTTAAATTTATTTCCTGGTTTTCCGATTCCGTGTTGATATTTTCTGGGACTAAATTGTTAACCGTCTCTTTTGGAAGCATAATTTTTTGCAGGAAGCTTAACTGCTTCGCATATATGTAGGGCTTTGCAGTTTTGGCGCCATTTCCCGATTTCTTTTGCTCTTTAATCTTCTTACAAGACCGACTGTAATTATCTCTTATATGGGTCCACTTTAGAACAATCGTTTTAGTTGTAAAACACCATAAATACGAGTATGATTAACTTAAAAGTCGTTTTTGAAGCATTTATGTATTTGGAAATTGAAATTTGTTAGTAGGTACTGAGAAAATGTATGTCAATTAAAAAAAAAACGCAGCACTTAGAATATTATTAAATATATTCATTATTGATTGTTGTCTATAAATAGTAGGTAATTTTGCATATGTCTATATTTTGTTTTTTTTTTTTTTAGGTATTTGGGGTCAGGATGTTCCATGAAAAATTTGCATTATTTTTATAAAGTTGGAGTATCAACCATAAGTGGGATCATATGGGATGTTTGCTGGAGTTTGTGGGATGTTCTAAAGGAAGAATATCTTCGTACGCCTTCTACGGAGAATGAATGGATGGCAGTTGAACAAGGATTTAAAAATAAAACTGATTTCCCTCACTGTCTAGGCGCAATTGATGGAAAGCACATCAGAATTTTAAAACCACCTGATAGTGGTTCCATGTACTTTAATTATAAAGATTACTTCTCTGTAGTACTACTTGCAGTCATGGATTCGGATTATAAATTTATATATGTTGATATCGGATCATATGGTAAAGATTGCGATTCCACAATTTTAAAAACTCCATGTTTTGGCAAAACTTGAATGATAATTCTCTGCACATACCAAAACCAAGACCACTTTCAGAATCTGGGGATGGGGAAAGTATGCCCTATGTTTTTATTGGTGATGAAGGATTTGCTCTTCATAACAATTTATTACGCCCGTATAGAGGAACCCACCTCGATGAACGAAAAAAAATATTTAATTACCGCCTGAGCAGAGCAAGAAGATATGTAGAATGCGCATTTGGAATCTTAGCTGGGAAGTGGAGAATTTTACATAGAGCTCTTGATGTTTCACCATGTTTTATGATGGAAGTCATAAAAGCGTGCATTGTTTTGCATAAATATGTGCGTAAGCATGATGGAAACAACTTTGATGAAATGGAAAGTTTTGCGTTCGAAAACTTTCAAAGTACATCAACACGAAATATACAAGCCAACAGTGTAAGATCTACTTTTACAGACTTTTTTATGTCTGTTGAAGGGTCTGTCTCGTGGCAAAACGATTATATTTAGTAGCAAACATCGGTTTGAAATATATATGTAAGATTAACGGTTGGTAGATCATATAATTTCGTTTATGTGTTCAATTTTGGACTATACTTCTGTATTTATAATTTACATATAACAAGATTTTGTTCAGATTTTTAAAATAATATTTTTGCTTACAAATGAAATAAAGATCAGGTTGAAAAAAAATTTTCAAAATAAATAAAGAGAAATGTCTTGAAAAATTTGAGGATCTACATATATATTAATATTTTACCAGGTCCACTGCACTTTTAGTGAAATCCATATTTAAAAATCTGAACAGAATCTTGCTATACATATGTATTATAGATATATAAGTAAATAGTTTATAATCAAAAAAAAACAATTTTTGTTCAACCTTATTAACGGTTTGTATAGATTTTTAAATATTGAATAAAATATGTACATACCATAAATTTGTCTTAATTTCTCTTCAACTTTTTCAAAATCTGGGATTAAAATTATTAAAATTTCCCTCCAAGCTGTTTGTGTCGCGACGCGATTTTTATAAAAATTTTGTAATTTGTCCCACTAAATAGGTCTTTGTTGCACCAAAGTAATGAAAAGGTCAATGTCTATAGATGATAAAGAGTCGGCTGCCATATTTGTATACAATTGTTTGATCACTCCTTTCTCTACAAAAGACGTTACAACACTGACCTTTTTATTAACAAATTTGTACCTAGTATGTACCACAAAAAATTCTCAGGAATTTTGGAAATTTCCCAGATTAAATGGCGACTTGAATTTTAATGAAGAAAGAGTAAGTAAAATATATTGATCACTGAATCATACAAATAGAAGTTTAGACCTCGATACCATCATCGGGCTATGAATATGTTAACTTAAAGCGGGCCATGCATAACACACAACTGACAACAATTGTATACACAAATTTAGCGTGACTTTCTAAGTTTTTTTTTTGAGATTTTAACCTTGAAGATCCATCAAGTATTTTTTAAGTTTAGTTTTATTAACAGCGCCGTATCGATTGGTTTTTTAATCGAAATCCATTTTTTTTGTAAAAAATTGATATAACCAATTTAAGCGCCGCACCTGTTGAAATAATCATAAAAAAATTGTTGACATTATTTTAGCGGAGAGATAGACCAATATATCTGGTAATTTTTTTTCAACATTTAACACAATCTCATCAACTTTTAAATTTAAAGCTTCGAAAATCAAATTGATTTTACACTTAATCACATTTTTAGTATGAAGTTTTTCAAAATTTTGCAATAATTTTTAAATATAAATTAAGACCATTATTTCCCGATTAATTATTTATCTCAATCATAAAGATCTATTAAGTATTACTCAAGTTTCAAGCTTAAAAAGTTGGCTAAATCGGGCTTATTTCAATATTTAATTTTTTTTAATAAAAATCGATTTTATTGAGTTTTTTTTTCTTCATGTGCCCCTAATTTTTTCCCCTTTAGATTTATTGATATAAAACTACTGACATATTTGTAGAAAAGCTATAGACCTGTATCGTGTATAATTTGTTTTTTGAAATTTTAAAAATTTTCATCAAGTTTTGAATATAGAAGAGCAAATATAAAGTTCACGGGACAATTACACACCCTTTTAGTATGAAATTTTTGACCCCTTCCTAAAAATTTGAATACTCGAATTTAGCCACATTTATCGGCTTTTTTAAGAGACCTTAATTTTGAAGATCTGACTAGTAGAAATGAAGTTATGATTTTTGAAAAGGAGAAAAGCCGATTAGAAATAATTTTTTTATTCAGATAACTGGTTTTTATTCCTACTGGTGAGCGATGGTTGGCAATGGACAAATGAATCAATTCGGTTGATTTTTTTCGGTTTTTCGATTATTTTAAATTTAAGATTGTGAAGCTTGTATGGCACGTACATTATCAAATGAGGTATCAAAATAATCGCTGTTTTATTGACTTGTGGTATAAGAGAAAACTAAATCAATCGATGTTCGCAATCAATAGTTATTATCCAATATGTAAAAACTTTGTAATACATGCATTTTGCCCCTCCACGATACAGCACGCATCCCATTTTTTTACCAAATATTTGAATCAATAGTATCAATCACACATATAAATTTCAGACTTCTAAACCAACCCCATCAAAAGATAAAATTCAATAAACCCTTTATTCGGTTGATTTTTATATTTGGTAAAAACGTGTGAACGAGATGATATAAATCTATAGGCCACGAGAGGTGAATACGTCGCAAAACGTACGGTTTCGTTGACAAGGACGTCGGGTTTTCGATCGACGTGTGCAGGTGAAAACGTTTTTTTGCAGAAAAATTATCGTGTGAACAGTTCTATGTAAATGTATGGGCCACTGCGCATTTGTCCGGATGATGAATACGTCACAAAACGTACGGTTTCGTTGACAAGGACGTCGGGTTTTCGATCGACGTGTGCAGGTGAAAACGTTTTTTTGCAGAAAAATTATCGTGTGAACAGTTCTATGTAAATGTATGGGCCACTGCGCATTTGTCCGGATGATGAATACGTCACAAAACGTACGGTTTCGTTGACAAGGACGTCGGGTTTTCGATCGACCTGTGCAGGTGAAAACGTTTTTTTTCAGAAAAATTATCGTGTGAACAGTTCTATGTAAATGTATGGGCCACTGCGCATTTGTCCGGATGTATACAGCTTAAAAACGTGCGGTATAATCTCATCTGAACTGGACCTAAATCGACCAATTCGGCACCTTCTGTGTAATGACCATTGGTCCAGTTGTTTCCTTGTCCGAAAACAAACCTATCGGGCTGAAAATTTGTCCGAATGGACCTGATAGCACATATTCCATCTCAGCATATTTGCCACCTCATGCCTCGTTGTAGTAGACATGCGCCTGTGGCATCAATTCCGTGCTCATCGCAGATAATTTTCCAAAACTTAGATCCAATTTAGTTTCCGCATTGACCGGCTTGAATGTGAACGATTTCCCTCATACTTGTTTTTTATTTTATATAATAATAATTTACACACAAAATTTACTTTTTACTTTTTCTTTTGGAAAAAATGTACAGAGAACACGACACAACTGAACACCTCGGCCGTCACTGACTTTATGAAAATGAAGACTGCGAATTAACGAATACCTATACGAATTTTATCAGGGGTTATTCAGCTTAAATATACAAAAGTTTTAGTGCAAACATTTATAAAACAATAATCAATAAAAATAGGAGAAGCACATACCAATCTTGGTAACTCGTTCTAAATTCTAATCCAAATTCCAAACAAAATGAAATTAATTGAAAATAAAACAGAAGGCGCGTTCAAGAAAGAGAGAAATCGGAGATTTTTTCTAAATCTGTCAACATAAAATTATTTTCGATTTTTTCTGATTGGCCAACTGTCATAAAAAGTTAAGTCGACTTGTGCTTTTAACGCAGAATTGACTGCTGACGTTTTTGTTTTGACAAGAACCAAACTGTCAAAATGGTTTGGATCGGCCGTGTATGGCACTCAAATTTGGAACGTGGCCAAATGGAGCGGAGCCGAATGGCTCCGAGCTGTTCGGATCGCTCGTGTATGGCCAGCTTAACACAAAAATGACAATTATACAAATCTATGCCCCAACTAAAAATGCTGCTGATGATGAAATAAACTCATTCTATACAACACTTAAAAAAATATACCAAGAAACAAAGACGGAGGTTTATATATTATTGGAGACTTCAACGCGAAGATGGGAATGCAAAAAGAAGGAGAAGAACATATTATTGGACAATTCGGATATGGAGAAAGAAACAGAAGAGGAGAGAAACTATTTGAATGGCAACAAGAACTTAACTTAACTTTTGCTTACTCATACTTTAATAAAAAAGACAAATTCAAATGGACGTGGCTATCACCGGACAGAATCACTAAACATGAAATTGACCTTATATTGACAAATAAGATGAAAACAGTTATGGATGTTTCAACTATAACAACCTTAAAATTCGATAGTGGTCACAGAATGATACGTGCAAAAATAAAACTCAGCCACATAACATTGATAAGAAATCAAAAAAAAAAAATACTTTACTTTAAAGATATCACTGCAGATCAGAAAAGAGCATACAACCAAAAATTGGACAATAAAATTAGAGACCTTATCAACACTTCTTTCACAACGGAAAATATTAAAAACATTGATGACACCCTCGAAAACCTTTTGAAAACATGACAAAAAACACAATCATGAAGCAAAAAAAACAAGAAACCTGGCAGAATTTCACAGAACACAAAAACACTGATTATTAAAAGAGAAAAAATGAGAGCTAAAGAAGATTTGACTTAAATTGAAAAACAAGAATTAAGGGAACTGAGGAAAACTATTAAAATAAACGCCAGAAAGGACAATCAAACCTACAACGAGATGACGATAAAAGACATAGTAAAACATACAAAATCAATTAAGAAGGCTAAAAAAATTTTATGTGACGATAAAGAATGGATAATATCTATGAAAAACAACACGAAACGGCAAACCAAAAGAATGGACATAAATAAAACAGCGACAGATTATTTTTGAAAAATTATTTACATCGACTAACCATAAAGCGGACAATATTAATTTAGACGACAACCATCACGCTGAAGAATGGATACATTTCAACGAGGCCGATATTGCATCCAGTATAGACAACTTGGGAGAAGAAAAAAGTGCAGGAAGCGACGACATAGAGGCAAACTTGGAATAGAGGCACTTCATTATTGACACAACTATTTAACGCTATCGTAAGAACACAAAAGATACCAACACAATGGAAAAACAGTATCATTATATTCTTACACAAAAAAGGAGACAAAGAAGATATAAACAACTATAGACCAATAAGCTTAATATCGACCATGAATAAACTTTTTCCAAAAGTATTATATAAAAAAGTCAAACTTTCCTTAAATGACAACCAGCCCCGAGATCAAGCTGGCTTCAGAGAAG
The DNA here is from genome assembly GCA_949320155.1 of Melangyna quadrimaculata. NCBI lineage: Eukaryota > Metazoa > Arthropoda > Insecta > Diptera > Syrphidae > Melangyna > Melangyna quadrimaculata. The sequence goes on from OX439485.1 coordinate 116,228,562, forward strand.
GATTCTCAACAACTGACCATCTCCAGACCATAAACCAACTCATGGAAAAATTTAACGAATATAAAAAACCTCTCTGCCTTTTATTCATTGAATTCAGTAAAGCTTTTGACACAATAGAACACAAAAGCATATGGACAGCACTGACAAATCAAAATATAAACCCAATATTCATCCAAACCTTGAAAAACATATACCTCAACAACACCGCAAAGGTTAAAACGAACAAAACCGGACGAGAATTCAACATACAAAGGGGAGTACGACAGGGAGACCCCATATCTCCACCACTTTTCTCGGCAGTTTTGGAAGACATTTTTCGGAAACTAAACTAAACAAATAGATTTGGAATCAATATATGGGGAGAAGAGAAGTTGAGCAATCTAAGATTTGCAGACGATATAATTTTGGTTTCTGATACTCCAGAAGAAATAGAATTAATGATAAACGAACTTTCTGAAGAATGCAAAACACATGGACTAACACTAAATTTGAACAAAACGAAAGCCACGACGAACCATATCAAAAAGGACATCAAGATTCGAAGCGAACAAATAGACTATACAGATGACTACGTTTACCTAGGACAACTAAAATCTTTCACAAACCAAGAAGAAAAGGAGGTAGACAGACGTATAAAGAATATCTGGAAGCAATTCTGGAATATCAAACCCATATTGGACTCAAAAGTCGGCAAAGACACACAAAAATACATCTAAGACTCAAAAATACTTCCGGTTATGACATATGTACCACAAACAATTGGACTAACCTCAAATTCTCTTGAAAAACTCAGAATATGCCAAGTGAAAATAGAAAGATAAGTACAGTACAACACGGATATAAGAAACTCTGACAATCCAAGAAATTTCTTGCTTATATCCGAGTTTTTCTTATATGCAAACAACGGATATAAGAAAGACTATTTCTTATATGAGAAAAAATATATATATAAGAAAACAAATTTCTTATACAGACATAAAACAGACACAAAACCAAGCAATACCAATAACACATATTTACTGAGTATTCTAGCACTTTGTAAGCTGTTTCTGCATTTCTATATGATAATTACAATTTGTCATTAACCATGAAACCATATTTATGGGCAAAAATTAGCTTTGGTAAAGGTAAATTAAAAAAATTATGAAGTATATTTCTTATATGCGTAGTTTTTTGTTCTTGAAATTAATATTTGTACAAAGAAATGATTTCTTATAGCCGTGTTTTTCTTATATGCGAGTTTCTTTTATACGATTAATTTCAAAGAGAATTTAAAGAAAAAGACGCGGTGTTTTGGGTTGCATTTCTTATAAGCGAGTTTTTCTTATATGAAAGTTTCTTATATCCGTAAAATATGTACTTAACATAAGAATAGTTCAAAAAATTAGGAATGACGAAATAAAAAGAAGAACGAACATAATAGATGGAATCGAAAAAATATAGCAACTGAAATGGAGCTGGGCAGGTCACAGCTTAAGAATGGAAGACAACAGATGGACAAAAAAAGTCACAAAATGGAACCCACCAGATGAAAAAAGACCGAAAGGACGACCAAGGTAGAGATGGATTGACGATTTAAGACAATTCAACAGCAACTGGTACAATGACGCAAAAAGCAGAGATATATGGGCAGCAATGGGGGAGGCTTACGCCAGATGGAGTTAATCTGAAAATATTTATTATTGATATGTACATATTAAGAAATAGAAAAAAAACTTAAAGGTTAAGATACAAATTTTACTTTAAAAAATGAAACACTTTTTTGAAATATACAAGAAAAAAAAATTTATTATAAAGAAAGATATGTAAAGATATAAAGATGTAAATATAAAATATGTATGTATGTATTTCAAACTTTTATATTGGTTAATAAAGCTTTTAATAATAATAATACCAGCAGATCAAAACGGCAACTTCAGTGCTCTTGTTCAGGCCATTGACAAAGGCTTTGGTGATGGCCATATGCAAGAAGTCTTCCGCGTTCAACTCAATACCAGAGTCCAGAAAAGAGGAGAAAGTCTGCAACAACTCCAAGCAGACATTGAACGGTTGGCGCATCTAGCATACCCGACTGCAGGAGATGAAATTACAAACCAGTTACCAACAGAGGCTTTTTTCCGTGCAGTGTCCGACCTCAATCTCCAGCGAGCAATTCAAACTGCTGGAAAACGCACGCTTCTGAAGCAATAGCCTCCGCGCTCACTATGGAAGCATCAGAACAGGCGTCTTTAGGAATTCATCGAGTAAGAGAACTGGAAGTTGTGGAATGTTCTTGCCAGAGAGCTGAATTCCAAAGAAGGCAGCGAGAAGGACCTGCTTGATGCTGGAATTGCAACAGAACCGGACATCTCCAGCGCCAGTGCAGATTGCCACCAAGAAGAGTCACCTGTCAACATTGTGGAAGCAAAAATAATACCCGCGAACAGGTTATGTGGCGAGTGCAAAATTGGAATCGACTTAATGAAAGAGCACGGATTGATTCTTGATCTCGGTAAGCAAGTGCTGAAGTACCAAAATGTAGAGATTCCTATGGTTTATGGCAACGAAAACTCATCAAATCTAAGAACTGTCATCAAAGAAGACATACGCTTGCCTCCCTCCTCGGAAGTGTTTGTTTGGACAAAAATAGAGGGCAATTTAGGTAGCCATCGATACATCATGGTGGAACCAGAGTCTGAGCAATCTTCCCAAAACATCAACTTAGGGAAGACTCTTGTGGAACCAAAGAACAACATGGTACCCGTTCGGATACTGAACATCAAACCTTACCAAGTCAAGCTTAGGAAAGGAGAAATAGTTGGAAAATGCGAATCTGTTTCCGCAATAACCAAGATCACATAAATGAACACAGACAAATCTATGGACCCCGAAAAATTCAGCTCTATGAAAGCCAAAATTCTGAAGCCATCCAATCTAAATCTACATCAGCTGAGTGTTGCTGGAAGCCTTCTTCATGAGTACGCTGATATATTTTCTTCACCGAGTGGGCAGTATGGTCGAACACAACTGGTACAGCATCGAATCGACACAGGTGACGCTAGACCGATTCGACAACCAGCAAGACGTCTCCCATTAGCCAAACAAGCCGAAGTTGAAGAGATGATATCGACAATGAAGAAGGATGGGCTAATCGAAAATTCCAAAAGCCCTTGGGCATCACCAGTAGTTCTTGTCAAAAACAAGGATGGAAGTACCCGATTTTGTGTGGATTACCGTAGGCTGAAAGATGTGACAAAGAAAGACAGCTACCCTTTGCCCAGAATCAGCGATACTTTGGGTGCAATGGAAGGAGATCAATGGGTTTCGACGCTGGATTTAAAGAGTGGCTACTGGCAGGTAGAATTTCATCCAGAAGATCGTGAGAAGACAGCTTTCTCCACCGGGAATGGTCTGTGGCAGTTTAAAGTTATGTCATTCGAACTGTGCAACGCTCCAGCAACATTTGAGAGTCTGATGGAAAGTGGTTTACAAGGCCTTACCTGGAAATCATGCCTTGTATATTTGGACGATGTCATCGTTTATGGAAAAACTTTTGATGAGCATTGTAAGAACCTTAAGGCCATATTCCAGAGGCTTCGAGAAGCACACTTAAAATTAAATTCTAAGAAATGTGCGCTTTTCAAGACCGAAGTTAAACACCTGGGACATATCATCTCATCCCAAGGAGTAAAGACTGATCCTGAAAAAAATGACACTGTGAAGAATTGGCCAACACCAAAGGATTAACACCAACTCCGTAGCTTTCTTGCGTTCTAGCCACATATTTTCGGCGCTTTGTGAAGGACTTTGCTGGAATCGCTAAGAGCTTGCATCAACTTACTGAAAAAAGGAAGCCGTTCAAATGGTCAGGTGAGTGCGAGAAAAGTTTTCAGGAAATCAAGCTACGTTTGTGTAATGCTCCTGTGCTGACCTATCCGACTCCTGGAAAACCTTTTATCATCGACGCCGATGCCAGTAAAGTTGGAATTGGAGCTGTACTGTGGCAAGTCCATGACGGAGAAGAAAAAGTCGTCGCCTAGTACAGTAAGGTACTCTTGAGGTCAGAGCGCAATTATTGCCTGACCAGAAGGGAACTTCTAGCTTTGATTTTGGCAACAAAGCACTTCCATAAGTACATATATGGGCAGAAGTTCCTCCTTCGAACAGATCATGGTGCGCCATAGGCTTCTGAACTTCAAAAATCCCGAAGGTCAAGTAGCTAGGTGGATCGAGAGACTTCAGACATACGACTACCAAATTCAACATCGGAAAGGAAATCTGCACTCAAACGCAGATGGATTGTCTCGGTGATCGTGTAAACAGGACAGAAGAGAGGATTTTGAAAAGTGGTGCCGAAAATGTGATACTTGTGATGCTACCAAGGGACTAGGTAGAAAGTTTCAAAGTAAAATGCAGCAGTACAATGTGGGCACACCTTTCGAGAGAATAGCAGTAGATGTAGCAGGTCCGTTTCGGGAGACCAACAGCGGAAACCGATACATTCTTGTAGTCATGGAATACTTCAGCAAGTGGCCTGAGGCATTTGCCATCCCAAATCAAGAAGCCAAAACAGTGGTTGATCAGATTGTCTTCAATTAGGTGAGCAGGTTCGGTGTTCCTTTGGAATTGCATTCTGACCAAGGAAGGAACTTCGAATATAACATCTACCAGGAGTTTTGCTCTCTCCTTGGCATCAAGAAGACGAGGACAACACCGCTTCATCCACAATCTGACGGAATGGTCAAACGATTCAACAGGACGCTTAACGAACATCCAGTGGCGGACTTAGCTTGTTGGGGGCCCGGGGCGGCAATGCTAAATGGGGCCCCTTGTATGATCAGATATTTTTGTAGTCTTAATAATGTCAGCTTTTACGACAGAGAAAACATAAACCATAGTAATTATAATACACTCTTTATTCTAATCTTTATTCGCTATTTATATTGCATACAATAGATAACTAAACAAATTGTGTTTCAAAATAAATGTACCTACTAGTTGTGGGTACATACATATTTTACAAAAATAAAGATCCAAAACTAAAGAGTATCTTGGAATATTTAAAGGAATATCACGGATTTTGTTAATGAACTAAAAAAAAGGATTTAAAAGTTGTGTCACTTGCTTGATGCCACGGTGAATTCCGGCTTTGAAAATTTCATCGCAAAGGTTTTTTTTAAACAAAAATTTTAAATATTTGAGAAAGGGCAAACAACTGTATTTTGTATTCTTTAAATAAAAATTAAGTTTAGAAAAACGTTTACGGAAGCAGAAAAAGTAAAAATACATAAATGCGTTCAAAAAACTTGAACTCTTATGCCGAGAAAAATCAACCAAACTGAAAATAAGTTACACAGTTTTTTAACAATTGCGGATACCAACAAATGCTGAAAAAAAAATGAAAAACTTACACAGCCCAAGAAATAATATAGGGACGAAAAATGAGGTTAAAACTGTTGTTTTGCCTCAAATTACATTCTCAGTCCCTTAAATGACGTCAAAATTGACGTTTTAGCCAGTTTTAAGACACCAAAAATTATATGCAAAAATACCTAGCACCCACCATTTAAAAATTTTAAAGAACCATTGAATTTTCCTATTGATAATGTCGTTTCGAGTTACGAATGAAAATATATTCGTACCTTCGATGTTTCAACAAGGCTGCGCCCCTTTTCACACTTCCAAGTTAGGTAAAATCTAGATTAAGAATACAAAAATGGAACTTTGACCGGGACCGCCCTTTAAATTTGGCTTGAACTTCGTTAAAAACGTTTGGACCTGGTTACTTCAAAAAAGTTTTTGAACAGACATTTTGAAGATGATGATGTCTTAATAGGAGCTTTCAGTGATGACTGGGTCCAGATTGGTCACGATTATTTAAAAAAAAATCTGAATCATTTAATTAAGCCTTCAAATATAGAGATTTTGTCACAAAATGGTGGCCATACTCAAATATTCAACAAATATTGAAATCATTTTTTATATATGTATACAAAATTAAATATTTTTTTTAAATTTTGTCTTTTTTTGAAAGATTTCTGAAGTGGCTGGACTCAATCAAGTGAGGCAAATATTTATGCCCTATTTTTGCAGTTCTTTTACAGAGCTCGGCAGATTTCGATGGGGTTTTCTGGTTAACCCTTCAATTTGATGTCATTACTTTAGCTAAATGTGTTCATAAAAATATGTTGCAAGCTTTTCCGGGAAAAATTATCCAACAAAACATTTTGGCGAACTAGAACGGGATACTAAAACGGGCACAGAAATTAGGACAAAACATCAGCATTTGTAGGCATACCAACCAACATGAAAAGTGCAAAAAACAATGAATAGAAAACAAAATAAAAGCTTTTATTCAAAACTGGCGACCAACCCCCTGCTTTGTATAGGAACACTTTACTTTAACCAAACACAATTTCTGTTGATCTAGTTGGGCTAGTCTCAAGATTTCCTGAAAATTTCATCAAAATCGGTATAGAATATGTAAATAGGTACATAAATGTTTAATGAGTGGAATGAGTGCTCCCGTCAAAAAAATTAGTTTGAAAAAAAAAAAAAATTTGAGTTCGAGATGGGGGCCCCATAAAATTTTTCTTCATGTGTGATACAGAAACATTACAAAAAAAAAAAAAAAATAATATAATAAGTAGGTAGTAGGATCATTCTTAAAATCTTAAAATATATACCTATGTAATGTACATCCATTCTACACATATTTTGTTTCATTGTTCAATGAACAATACCCACCATTAAAGGAATTCCACTAACATTCTCCGACAAAGCTAAATATCTGGGTCTTATTTTAGATAAGAAGTTAAGTTGGAAACCTAATATAGAAGAAAGAGTCCAGAAGGCCACAGTAGCACTCTTCTCTTGTAAGAAAGCCATTGGAAGTAAATGGGGACTCCAACCCCGTATTACTCACTGGCTATACATCTCGGTAATTAGACCGATTCTAACATATGGGGTGGCAGTATGGTGGACAGCTCTAGATATAGCGGTTAACCGCGATAAAGTTAGTAAAGTCCAAAGATCAGCTTGCATGTGTATAAGTGGAGCACTTCGTTCTACTCACTCCGCGGCACTGGACACTCTTCTTCATCTGACACCCCTCGATATATTTAGTAAACAAACGGCAGCGAGTTCGGCAATCCGTCTTAAAGCCTCTTCACAGTGGACCAATAATGAAATAGGCCACTCGGCTATTCTGAACTCATACAGATCACTTCCAAGTATAATAGACTACACCATCCCACAATTCCGTTTCGATAAAAATTTTCAAGTTGCCATACCCTCCCGATCCACATGGGAGGACGTGACATTTTTGGAAGACGAATCGATTCACTTTTATACGGACGGTTCAAAAACCGATGATGGGGTTGGTGGAGGCGTGTACTCAGATAGATTAAATTTGAGTCTCGCATTTCGTCTTCCAGACCATTGTAGCGTGTTTCAGGCGATAAAAGAAGTTTTATCTTGGCTTAAGGAAAACTTGATATTGACTTCTGATATCCGCATCTTCTCAGACAGCCAAGCTGCCATAAAATCTCTCGACTGTGTCTCTACAAACTCTTAAACAGCCCTAAACTGACGATCATCTCTTATAGAGATGGCACAGCAGTTCAATATTCTCCTTTGTTGGGTGCCGGCCATAGGGACATTCCGGGTAATTGTAAAGCTGATGAACTCGCCAAAGTTGGAACAAGACTACCTATTTTACCTGAAAAGGTAGACACCGGTATGCCTATAGCTACATGCAAATTTTTGCTGAAGCAAGATGCTTTAAGGAGAAAAAACCTTAGGTGGAACAACGTAACCACTTGCCTGGCGACAAAACAGATCTGGCCTACGCTTGATGTGAGGCGCTCTAAGTGTTTGATATCTTTGAACAGATTGCATCTCAGCTCCGTAATTGGTGTCATAACCGGGCACTATCTTATAGGCAAGCACACAAAGCGGCTTGGAGTTTTCGCAAATGATTTTTTGTAGGAGCTGTATGGATGAAGAGGAGGAAGAATCTGTTTCTCATCTTCTCTGCACATGTCCTGCCCTATCTCAAAGACGTAGGCTCCATCTCGGAGACTTCTTCTTCAATGATCGTAGTGATCTGACAAACATGGGCACAAGTAGTCTCGCACGCTTCATTAGAAGCTCCAACTGGTTTTAACGAGCGGGGAGAAAATCTCTCTAGATTCACGTGGTATCACAACGAACCAACTTATGGTCTAAGTGTGTCAGTCCCTTGCTGGCAGCCACTTCAACCTAACCTAACCACAATGAACAGTAATGGAGGTTGAATTGGATTTGGGAGCCCCCGGACACCGGGGGCCCGGGGCGGATTCAAAAAAGATTACAAAAAAGAGTTTATTATAACAACAGACGCTAGTTGTAAAGGTCTTGGAGCCGTTCTATCACAAGAACAAGATGGAAAAGACCTACCAATTCATTTTATCAGTAGAAGTTTGATTACAGCCGAACAAAATTACAGCACCACAGAAAATGAATGTTTAGTTATAGTTTGGGCTATTCAACAATTTAGACCTTACGTATATGGGCAAGAATTTATCATAAAAACCGACCATCGTCCTTTGACATGGTTATTTAACGTGAAAGATCCAGGAAGTCGTCTTATTAGATGGCGATTAAAATTAGAAGAATATGATTATTCCATACAATGTAAAAAAAGGGGTTGATAATGTCGTAGCCGATGAATTGAGTAGAAATATATATCAAGTAGAAATGCAAAATGTAGAAAAAATATATCCAGTAATGACTAGGAGTGATGAAAAAACAAATGCATTAGTAGAAGAAATTTTTGGTGTAAGGCCTCTTCAGGTGAAGAAGATGAAAATGTTTTACGAAGAATATATGAAGAAGAATGTGGAACAGAAGAACCATGTTCAAGTAAAAGTGTTAGGAAAAAAATAAATCAGAATTTATTGAGAGAAAGAGAAATACTAGAAAATATTCTAGACGAAGAAAATGATTCAGTACAAGAAACTTATAATATCAACGACTTAGAAGAACGTAAACTAATAATAAAAGAAAATCACGAAAGTTTTATAGGAGGTCATGGTGGACAAAAGGTAACAATAGCTAGAATAAGGGATAGATTCCATTGGAAAGGTTTAAATAAAGATGTAATCGATTATATATCTAAGTGTATTGAATGTCAAAAACAAAAAATCGATAGACATCCAGGAAAAATCCCTATGAAAATTACATCTACTGCTAATTACGCATTAGAAAAAGTAGATATGGATCTAACTGGTCCATATAAAGAAGGGAATAAAATACTGTACAGTTTGACAATTCAAGATGATTTGAGTAAATTTATAAAATGTATCCCTATAGATGACAAAAAAAGTGAAACAATAGCTAGAGCCTTTACAAATAATTGGATATTATATTTTGGTATCCCAAGAATCATTCTAACAGACAATAAAGGTGAATTTATTAATGAATTAATGAAGGATTTGTGTAAAATGTTTAAGATAAAGCACTTAAGAACTAGTAGTGCTTATCCTCAGAGTAACAGATCCGCTGAAAGAGCGCACGCCAGATTAGGAGAATATCTTTAAACAATGATAAAAGATAGAACTAAACCAGAGTATTCAAAATTTTCCAATACGCTTCTTATTGTTATAACACTTCAAAACATAGAAGTACAGGTTTAACACCGTATGAAATTTTATTTGGGAGAAAAGCGAATCCACCTAGTGATTTCGGAAGTTTAAACTATAAAACACATACAGATTATACCCAGGAACTTCAATTAAAATTATGTAGAATAGAAAAACAAGTTAAGGAAACACAACTAAAAAAATAAATTTAAATCGAAACAGAGAGAGAGATACGATCAAAGGTTAGGTAGGAGAGTAAAAGACTTTAAAGTAAAAGATATTATTTTAGTTGAAAATGATAAAAGAGATAAGTTAGGTGAGAAATTTTCAGGACCCTATAAAATCCTTAAAATTATTGGAGATTCGGTAGTTATAAAAAGAAATAACCAATACATTAAATACAATAAAAGTAAAATAAAACACTTTTCATCAAGAGAAAATTAATAATTCCAGATTAATTTTACAAATCATATACGCTCAAGGCGTTATATTCGGAAAATTTGAGTCAAGCGACATTTATTATAAATACAAAGGAGCAACACATACAAAAGACGGTGAGGTTATAATTATTAACACAATTAACATAAAAGATTTGGAGAATACCATTTCGCTTATACAAACAAACTCAGAGTTATTAAATGATATCTGTATTGATTATTCTCAAGAATGTAATAAATTCAAGGAAGGAGTTTCTTTACATTTAGATAAAATTAAAAGAAGGTTAAGAGTTGCAAAAGATATTTTAGGTCTAAAAGAAGAAGATGACGTTAATAGAGGAATAAGAGGATTAATAAATATAATAGGTAGCGGATTGAAAGGATTATTCGGAACAATGGATTCCCAAGATGCTGAATGCATTGAAGAAAATATATCAAAACTTAAAAATTCCAATGATAAAATAGTTGAAATTCAAATTGCTAATATACAGATCATGAAGAGCCTAAATGAACAGAATAAAATTTTGCAAGAAAGTTACCACCAACAAGAAATTAAAATTAATGAGATTATTGATAAAATAAACAGAGATCAGATTAAAAATAATTCACCAATGTTATTTGAAGAAATAAAATCAAGTATCTCAGATAAAATTATGGAATAAGATATTGAAACAGATATAGTTTTACAAGCAATATTATTACTAAAAGTTAAAATTTTACATCTGATAATTTTGAAACCAAGTAAGTTAATAGAAATATTGAATAATCATGAACAAAAGGAACATTTATTATATGAACCAAAGATAGAAAACTACAACGAAATAATTTCGGAATCAATTATTAAATGTTATTTAAAAAACAAAGAAATAAAAATCATAATAGAGATACCTATTGTGTCAAATGTAAGGTTTGATACTTATGAAATTGTATATATTCCTATTTTAAGAGACAAAAAGTTTTATATGTTAAATGAAAACGAAAAATATTTATTAATAAACAATGAATATAATGCTTTTACTACTTTATTTGTACCAACAAAATGTAAAAAGATTAATTCATACTTTATTTGTGACAACCTAATTACTAATAATATACGCAAAACTCCAAACTGTATAAAAGATATTTTTGTTAGAAAACAAACTAATGATTGTAAATTTAATAAATTACCATATGAAATTGAATTATTTCACGAAATTGATGAAAATGTTTATATTTATGCTTTAAGTAAAGAAACAACTTTTGAAGAAAAATGTAAAAACGAAACAACAACAAAAAAAACTATATGACATTGGAACTATAATATTTGAACCTAATTGTGAATTTCATTGAGAAAATAAGTACATTGTTACAAATAATATATCTATTACTGAAACAAATAATGATAAATACCATTTTTATTTGAACGATTGCTGTAAAAATATTTCTCTAGATAACAATAAAGATTATACAAAAATTGGAAAACTTAATGTAAGAAATGTTCAAATTTTAAAATATTTATCGATCCCTTTAAATTATATAGATCAAAAAACTCATAGTTTGTATGAAACATTGGGTAAAGAAGAATTAAGTTATATTACAGGTACTTTTGGAATAATTATAATAGTATTAATGGTAATCCTTTGTATATTTTGTTACTTACTTACTTTACTTTTGATGGCGCTCACAGCCCAGGATGGGCTTCGGCCTCAACTAACAAGCCCCTCCAGCCAGCTCTGTCCCTAGCTAGCCACTTCCAGTTGCGCACACCGAGTGCTTTGATGTCGTCATTCACTTGATTGCGCCACCTGTTACGGGTTCTTTCTCTGATGCGTACCCCATCGGGGTTGGATTCGAAAACTCGTCGGGCAGGTGCGTTGCTGTCCATACGCTCCACGTGCCCCAGCCATCTCAGCCGCTGTATTTTCAGCTTTTTGATCAGGTCAACGTCGCTGTATAGCCCGTATAGCTCGTCGTTGAATCTTCTCCTCCATACTCCTTCGATACACACCGGACCGAAAATCACACGAAGAATCTTCCTCTCAAAGCACCCTAGCAGATTTTTATCCGAATCTTTCAGTGTCCATGCTTCTGACCCATAAAGCAGGACCGGGATGATTAAGGTTTTGTATAAAGTCTCCTTGGTTCTCTGAGAGAGGGCCTTACTACTTAAATGCCTTCTTAGACCGAAGAAACAGCGGTTGGCAAGAGAAATTCTTCGCTTGATCTCTGCACTGATGTCATTCTGCGATGTAATAGTGTAATAGCCCAGGTAGACAAAGTACTTGACAACTTCGAAGTTATATCTGTCCATCGTGATATTTTGCCCGAGTCGACGATGTTGAGATTCCTCTCTCGATGACAGCATATACTTCGTCTTGTCCTCATTAACCGCCAATCCCATTCTAGCCGCCTCCGATTCAATGCTCGCAAATGCCCCTGCCACAGCTCGCTTCGTTCTGCCGACAATGTCTATGTCATCCGCATACGCAAGCAATTGAACGGACTTTTGATAGATTGTACCGCTGGTGTTGACATGTGCGTTGCGTACAATGGCTTCAAGAACGATGTTGAATGATAACGCGTCGCCTTGCCTCAATCCTTTCTCAACATCAAAGGAATCGGTGGTGTTCTTACCAATTTTGACGGAGCAGCGAGATTTCTCCATCGTCATCCTGCACAAGCGGACGAGTTTGGCAGGGATGCCGAGACTCGACATGGCTCTGTATAATTCGTCCCTTTTCACGCTATCATACGCGACTTTAAAATCGATAAAAAGGTGGTGTGTATCGATCTGGAATTCCCGGGATTTTTCTAAAATCTGTCGGAGTGTGAACATTTGATCGACGGTTGACTTGCCTGGCCTAAAACCGCACTAATAAGGGCCGATCAGATCATTGACAAAAGGTTTTAAGCGGTCACACAGGATGGCCGACAAGATTTTATAAGCGACGTTTAGGAGACTAATTCCTCTGTAGTTGGTACATTTCAGAACATCTCCCTTTTTATGGATGGGGCACACTATACCGAGGTTTCATTCATCGGGCATACTTTCCTCCGACCAAATTTTGCAGATGAGCTGGTGTATGCTCCTAGCCAATTCATCTCCCGCTGATTTAAATAGTTCGGCTTGTAAGCCATCCGCACCAGCAGCCTTGTACGACTTAAGTTTGGATATCGCCAGCCGCACTTCGGTTAGGTCGGGTGGACGGAACTCTTGGCCATCATCGTCCAAGTTGAATGGAGCGTTCTGCCTATTTTGTTACAAACTACAAAAAGTAGTAAAACGAAAAGAAAATAAGAAAACTAGAGTTCAAAATGTTAGAAATAGAATTCGAACAGGATCGATAGGTTCATTATGAACATAATTTATAAACAAAATCTCTTCAAGATTGTTCTTTATTCTTAAAGGGGGGAGGTGTTATGCATAAATCCTAATTATCATTAAACTCAAGTCTTTTTAAATGCAAGTCAGCATAATCTTTTATTTCTTTTATCAACACTATACTTTGTATTCACAATGTCTTTCAATTGCAAGCCAGCATCAGCATAAGATTTGTTTATTGAAATCTGATACTTTTCAATTTGCTATTTGTTTTCCCTCTCAAAGTGGCGACCAAAACGTGTCACATTAAATCCCTTTTAATTTATTGTCCATCTCAATGTTTATGCATATACCACTCCAATAAAGTACCTACATAGCCTTTAAGAATCTCATGTCATATGAGATTATATATATTGTGGTGAATATGCCCAGTTATGTAAACAACCACACATTAGTACAATTTTCTGCGCCATCTTTGAGTGAAATAAATAATTTAATCCATCACGGTTGGTGTCCAGGCTACTGGAATAATTGAACGGAACGAAAAAGAATCATCTAGCAGAATCCAGAACCCTAGAAAATTCTAGAACCCTTTATTTCGGATATAAATACAGGACCACCAGTCCGAAAAGGGCAGTTTGATTTTGGAAGTGAATGAATAAATGTCAGTGTGAATAAAGAGTTGCATACTTGTGCTTGGTTATAATAAAAGTAACTGAAGAAAAAGTATTTAAAATAAAAAGCGTTTTATTTTGTGAATTAATTGCAGTTTCAGTTTGAATAAAGGAATTAAGTTTTATTTGCGAACCCATAGTAAAATACTACATTGGTGTTAGAAAAAGTGGAATAAAACTTATTTAATCTGTGAATTCAGATAATTGATGGTGAAAAATTGATAAAGTGTGTAGATTAGTGAACAAATAAGAAAGGTGTTTGTGAGAAAAAAGACACACAAAAATATAAGAACAAAATAGAAAAAAAAATGGGTAAAATTGTGAATGCATTGAATTGTGTTGAACTTAAAGCAGAACTAAACAGACGGAGGTCTTCCTACTGCTGGAACGAAAAATGACCTCATTATCCGTCTGCAGCAAGATTTAAGGCAACACGATGAAAATCCAGACACGCTTCTATTTGAGATTGAGATGCAAGAAGAGCAAGTAAGTACAACCTTAGACATGACCAATATGATGGCTCAGCTGCTAGCCCAGTTTGAAGACCAACGAAAAGAGCAAAAGAATTTACTGGAAAAAACAGAAAAAAATCTTCTCGAACGATTTTTAGAACAGAAACACGTCCTCGAAGGTAAACTAGATGCCTTTGAGATCAAGTTTGTTGCCCTTGACGATCGTGTTGAAAAACAATTTTCGTCAGTGCAAGCAAAATTCGAGAAGGTCGAAGATAAAATTCAGAGCATTACCGATGAGTTAGAAAAAGTTAGAAAAATGAAGGTTCGAGAAGGTAATGCCGATTTTCCAGAGACAAAAGAAATGCATCCACCAACTTTTGATGGACAAACTTCTTGGTCGATCTACAAGAAGCAGTTAGAGGCAGCTGCAGCAACAAACGGCTGGGATGACGAAGACAAGTTTATTGCCCTGACACTTGCCCTTAGAGTTCTGCTGCTGAACTTTTGCAAACCATACCAGCAGACCAGAACGGCAACTTCAGTGTTCTTGTTCAGGCCATTGACAAACGCTTCGGCGATAGCCATATGCAAGAAGTCTTTCGCGTCCAGCTCAATACCAGAGTCCAGAAAAGAGGTGAAAGTCTGCAACAACTCCAAGCAGACATTGAACGGTTGGCACACCTAGCATACCCGACTGCAGGAGATGAAATTATCAATCAGCTAGCAACGGAGGCTTTTGCCGTGCAGTTTCCGACATCAACCTCCAGCGAGCAATTCGAACTGCTGGAAAACGCACGCTTTCTGAAGCATTAGCGTTCGCTCTGACTATGGAAGCATCAGAACAGGCTTCCTTAGGAGTTCATCGGGTAAGAGAACTTGAAGTTGAGGAATGTTCTTGCCAGAGAGCTGAATTCCATAGAAGTCAGCGAGAAGGACCTGCTGGAATTGCAACAAAACCGCACATCTCCAGCGCCAGTGCAGATTGCCACCAAGAAGAGTCGCCTGTCAACATTGTGGAAGCAGGAATTATACCCGCGAACAGGTAAGCAATATCATCATCGCTCCTGCTCGCCCTGGTATCGATGGGCCCAGAACCACAATCCAAGTCTCGCAGACTAAACGAAACAATAAGAGTCTGACAGTGAACGCAACATTAAATGGCAAGAAACACGTGGCTTCAATTGACACCGGTGCCACAGCCTCCATTGTGCGGAGAGACCTGGTCAAGATGACGTGGCTTCATAACACCAATAGCTACCGTCTTAAAACTGAGTATATGGAGAAGTTCGTCTTAAAATCCGTTTGGCAGAATTAGAGTTTTCGCATCTATTTTTGGTAGCAGATATATGTGATGAGTGCATAATTGGAATCGACTTCATGAAAGAGCACGGAGTGATTCTGGATATTGGTAAGCAAGTGTTGAAGTACCAAAATGTAGAGATTCCTATGGTTTATGGCACCGAAAACTCATCAACTCTAAGAACTGTCATCAAAGAAGGCTTGCCTGCCTCTTCAGAAGTGTTTGTTTGGACGAAAATAGAGGGCGATCTAGGTAGCCAACGATACCTCATGGTGGAACCAGAGTCTGAGCAATCAAACATCATCTTAGGGAAGACTCTTGTGGAACCAAAGAGCAACATGGTACCCGTACGGATTCTGAACATCAAACCGTACGAGGTCAAACTCAAGAAAGGAGAAGTAATTGGAAAATGCGAATCTGTGACCGCAATTACTAAAATCACAGAAATGAACGCAGAAGAACTAATGGACCCCGGAAAATTCAGCTCCATGAAAGCCAAAATTCTCAAGCCATCCAATCTAAGTCAACATCAGCTAAGTGTTGCTGGAAGCCTTCTTCATGAGTACACTGATATATTTTCTTCACCGAGTGGGCAGTATGGTCGAACACAACTGGTACAGCATCGACTCGACACAGGTGATGCGAGACCAATTTGACAACCAGCAAGACGTCTCCCATTAGCCAAACAAGCCGAAGTTGAAGAAATGATATCGACAATGAAGAAAGATGGTCTAATCGAAAATTCAAAAAGCCCTTGGGAGTCACCAGTTGTTCTTGTCAAAAAGAAGGATGGAAGTACCCGATTTTGTGTGGATTACCGTAGGCTGAATGATGTGACAAAGAAAGACAGCTACCCTCTGCCCAGAATCAGCGATACATTGGATGCAAGGAAGGAGCTCAATGGTTCTCGACGTAAGACTTGAAGAGTGGCTACTGGCAGGTAGAAATCCATCCAGAAGATCGAGAGAAGACAGCTTTCTCAACCGGAAATAGTCTGTGGCAGTTTAAAGTGATGCCATTCGGACACTTCGGCAACATTTGAGCGTCTGATGGAGTGTGTTCTTCAAGGCCTTACTTGGAAATCATGCCTTGTATATTTGGACGATGTCATCGTTTATGGAAAAACTTTTGACGAGCTTTGTGAAAACCTTAAGGCTGTATTTCAGAGGCTTCGAGAAGCACACTTAAAATTAAATCCAGATAAATGTGCGCTTTTCAAGACCGAAGTTAAATACCTGGGACATATCATCTCATCCCAAGGAGAAAAGACTGATCCTGAGAAAGTTGAAACTGTGAAGAATTGGCCAACACCACAGGATAAACATCAGCTCCGTAGCTTTCTTCGTCTAGCCACATAATATCGGCGCTTTGTTAAGGACTTTGCTGGAATCGCTAAGAGCTTGCATCAACTTACTGAAAAGGGGAAGCCGTTCAAATGGTCAGGTGAGTGCGAGAAAAGTTTTCAGGAACTCAAGCTACGTTTGTGTAATGCTCCTGTGCTGACCTATCCGACTCCTGGAAAACCTTTTATCATCGATGCCGATGCCAGTAACGTCGGAATTGGAGCTGTGCTGTAGCAAGTCCATGAAGGAGAAGAAAAAGTCGTCGCCTACTACAGTAAGGTGCTCTCGAGGCCAGAGCGCAATTATTGCGTCACCAGAAGGGAATTTCTAGCTTTGATTTTGGCAACAAAGCACTTCCATAAGTACATCTATGGACAGAAGTTCCTCCTTCGAACAGACTATGGCGCGCTTAATTGGCTTCTGAACTTCAAAAATCCAGAAGGTCAAGTAGCAAGATGGATCGAGAGACTGCAGACATACGACTACGAAATTCAACATCGAAGAGGAAAGCTGCACTCAAACGCAGATGCATTGTCTCGACGACCGTGTAAACAGGACTGTAAGCATTGCACGCGTCAAGAAAAAAAGGAAGCGGTTGCCATCCAACGAATAAGAGCCGATCCCATTTACGGTTGGAGCAATGAAGAACTGAGGACTGCCCAACAAGAAGACTCGGATATAGAACCCATTCTTGCATGGAAGGAACACGTAGAAAGACCAGAATGGGGTGACATCTGCGATAGAAGTCCAGCTCTCAAAGCATATTGGGCACAGTGGGACTCACTTCATGTGCAAGAAGGAGTACTAAGGCGCAAATGGGAATCTGCAGATGGCAAGTCTTATCTGATGCAGTTGATAGTGCCTATGTCAAAGCTTAATGACGTTCTTCGAGAGATGCATAATGGAGCATCTGGAGGTCATTTGGGAGTCAATAAAACACTGGAGAAGATACGACAACGGTTCTACTGGCTACATGCAAGAGATGATGTCGAAAAGTGGTGCCAAAAATGGAATACTTGTGCTGCTACCAAGGGACCAGGTAGAAAGCTGCAAAGTAAAGTGCAACAGTACAATGTGGGCACACCTTTCGAAAGAATAGCAGTAGATGTCGCAGGTCCGTTTCCGGAGACCAACAGCGGAAACCGATACATCCTTGTAGTCATGGATTACTTCAGCAAGTGGCCTGAGGCATTTGCCATCCCAAATCAAGCTAAAACAGTTGTTGATCAGATTATCTGCAATTGGGTGAGCAGGTTCGGCGTACCTTTGGAACTGCATTCTGACCAAGGAAGGAACTTCGAATCTAACATCTTTCAGGAGGTTTGCTCTTTCCTTGGCATCAAGAAGACGAGGACAACACCGCTTCATCCACAATCTGATGGGATGTTAGAACGATTCAACAGGACTCTTAAAGAACATCTGTCCAAGGTTGTAGGTGACTACCAACGAGACTTGGACCGCCATATTCCATTGTTCTTGATGGCCTATCGCATTGCGGTTCATAGTTCAACAGGACATACTCCATCGGAGATCCTGTTTGGCACAACAATACGGCTGCCCAGTGAAGTCAAATTTGGATGCCATACCATGGAACCGGAAAGGTCAGATAAATATGTGGATAACCTCAAAGAAAGACTCATTGACATTCATCAACGGACAAGGAAACACATAAAAACCGCTAGTGATAGGATGAAAACACGGTACGACACCCGTGCAACAACGATGGGATTCCAAGAAGGAGACCTGGTGTGGTTTTACAATCCTCACCGACAAAAGGGACTATCACCAAAACTACAAGAAAACTGGGAAGGCCCATATACCGTTGTGAAGCGAATCAATGATGTGGTTTACCGCATTCAAAGAGGAGTAAGGGGTAAGCTTTAAGTAGTACACTGCGACCGTTTACATCGTTATAACGGTGGGAATAATGGATTAAATCGGGATGATCAATCCTAAGAGGAGGGCAATGTGGTGAATATGCCCAGTTATGTAAGCAACCACACATTAGTACAACTTTCCGCGCCATCTTTGAGTGAAATAAATAATTTAATCCATCACGGTTGGTGTCCAGGCTACTGGAATAATTGAACCAAACGAAAAAGAATCATCTAGCTGAATCCAGAACCCTAGAAAATTCTAGAACCCTTTATTTCGGATATAAATACAGGACCACCAGTCCGAAAGGGGCAGTTTGATTTTGGAAGTGAATGAATAAATGTCAGTGTGAATAAAGAGTTGCATACTTGTGCTTGGTTATAATAAAAGTAACTGAAGAAAAAGTATTTAAAATAAAAAGCGTTTTATTTTGTGAATTAATTGCAGTTTCAGTTTGAATAAAGGAAATAAGTTTTATTTGCGAACCCTTAGTAAAATACTACAATATATTGAATGCTCGTATGAGTAGGTATCTTGTGTTACAGAAATTAAGAGATAAGTTAGTCTTAAGTGAGATTCATAAATAAACGGTTGACTTACAAGAAGTCTTAAGTCTTTTTATTTTATTTTATTTTATTTGGTGCATATCACCCATACACCGTTGTGAAGCGAATCAATGATGTGGTTTACCGCATTGAGAGAGGGTTAAGAGGCAAGCTTAAGGTAGTTCACTGTGACCGTTTACATCCCTATAACCGTGGTGACGGGAGTAATGGATTTAATCGGGACGATCAATCCTAAGAGGGGGGCAATGTGGTGAATATGCCCATTTGTGCAAACAACGACATCTCTTATTCTTCTATAACAGAATAAATTAGTAATGAGTTAAGCGCCATCTATGAACAAAAGATTAACTAATATTATCCAATACCTAAACCACTCGCATCGTTATCCAAAACCCAAACCATGATACTGCTATAATTTGTAATTGGTCGAAAGCTTTTGAGCTACTTGTGGAGACTTGTGGAGGAGAAGTACATTCCAGCACATTCCGGAACTCGTAGAAAATTCTAGTAGCTTTTTCTCGGATATAAATACACCGCCGCCAGTCCGAACACATCAGTTTGATTTTGAAAGTGAACGAATAAACGTCGGTGTAAAATAGTGAATTAAGAGTTGTGCTTGTTATAATAAAAGTATTAAAAGTAAAGTATTTGAAGTGAAATAAAGTGGTTTTATTTTTGTAAAGTAATTGTTGTACAGTTTTTAATAAAAGAAATAATTTTTATTAGCGAACCCTTGGCAAAATATTACAATATGTACATATTTACCTAAGTGGTGGGTGGTAGAGTATTTATTATATATGTAATTATATATTTTTGCATTATCACTACAATTATTACTACATAGATAAGATATATAGATACAGGGCATAATGTGACTTCACCTAAATTTTGTACTTTAGCTATTTATAATAGTAAAATGTGTATATTTTATTTGTAAATACCTTATAAAAGTCTAATGCCTAATTTATTCGCTTTCCATTAAATTTAAATTCGCTATTAAGAATTAGAAATTGATCGATTTTAAATATTTAAATTGATTCACCCTCCTTTAACAATTTAAAATGAAGTTTCCTCTATTAACTAATTGTTTAATTAATTTAAAATTGGTTTTAGCTAAAATGACAAAATCCACTTTTTAAGGGGGATATTAAGCCATAATAGAGAGTTAACGACTGTTTTCTTTTATTCACTCTCAATTAGCGTTGACAGTTGATATTTTGTTTGCTTTTATTTTGTTATTATAAAGTGTGATGTGGGAAACAAAAGCAAACAAGATTTGGAAAACCTTCTGGTGCAAAAACAATCTACAACTATTGAATTCTTTTATTGCACTGATTACGAATCAGACCTCAAAATTACCCTATAACGTGTGGTTTTTGAAATTCTCCAATATTAAAGAGGAAAAAACTGTTTTGCAACGATTTTTCATTCCAATATAGCGAAAAACCTAAAGAAATTATTTAGGGGCTGGATTTTTGTGTGTACCAAAAATATTCCAAAAAGTATAGTTTGTATTTCCACCAGAAGGGTTTTTTTCAACTTTGCGGGTATTTGTTATTCAAATTACACTTTCAGGTTACAAATAACAGAAGCAAACACAAAACTGACTGTCAACGTTAATTGAGAGTGAACAAACAGACGATATTTTAAACTTGATTTAGTGCTAAATTGATAGTTCATCAGTCAAAATAAAATAAAAATCCCAAGGATATTTTTAAAAAGCATATAAATTTAACAGCAATTTAAAGCGAGCCAGTTAACTAAAGGCGAGTGAATAAATAAAAAATTTATGGAGTGTTCTTAATGACAATTTTATATTAAACGTGATATTAGTTAAAACGGCACAGACTATTGGCTAAAAAATATCCAAAAATCAGGGGAGTGTACTTGAAAAAAACATGGTTTCAAAGAATATTAAAAGGCAAATTAAGTGTCATATGCAAAATTTCGATTTTGAAGCGATTTTGATAGTAAGAATTTTTCGAATTAAAACATTTTTGAATTTTAAAATTTCAAAATTACACAACATTTAGATGGTATAGTTACACATTTTTGGTAAGAATTTGAAATCGATATCATTGATTTTTCAAAATATTTGAGTTAAAAAATATTTGTTAAGAATTTTGAATAGATTTTTTCCAGATTTTTTGCTCTAAAAAAACTGTTTATTGATTTTTTTTTAAATTACCAGTTGTTGACTACGTCATTATACTTATGTAAAAAAATAGACTAGGTTCGGAATTATTTTTCTTCTTGAAATATTTGAGAAGAAAATTATTTTTCAACTGTTTTTCTTAGTTAAAAAAAAAGTGTCTGTTGAATTTTTTTTTTATATTTACCCATTTCGTATTGTGTTATTATGTGTAAAATAAAATTAGCCTGAAGTGAATATCTTATTCCGTTCTCGAGATATTCCAGATAAATGGCATTTTACAGCTCCTTTTTAAATTGCTTTAGTAAAAGAACGGTCTATTGAATTTGTTAGAAAACAAACCTTTTCAGCACGGTATGAAAATATTATCTGTAAAATAAAATTTATCCGAGGTCGATATCTTTATGCGTTCTCGAGATTTGGTGGACGAAAATAGTACCCCGAACGTACGTACCAGGCACGAGTCGTGACTTTTTTGGAAGCGGAAGCACTCAACGTTAAACTTAAAACTAAAAGTCTTTTACTCTAGATAATATCGCTTTAATGGGTCTTTATTATTTATAAATGCAAAAATTAATAATATAATTCAAATGTAGTTAAGTTTTGAACGTAAAATGTATACTTCTTTTCTGTAAGCAAATTTATCTATGATTATAGAATATTTCCTTGTCTCAGATCATTTCGCTTTAATTGCACACTCACGAAATCCTCAATTTTAAATTTTTAAACAAAACACCACCCACCTTCTGATGAATAAACATTTACATGTTGACAATATGCGATTTGCACACACACAGACGAAAAAAAACACAACACGGAACACACAAGTGTTATTATGAACTTTTTGACAATGAAACCATTGTATATATACAATGACAAGAATGCCTAGCTGGTATGCATTCCAAATATTTGTTAGCAAGCACTTTCGTGCGTGTATCTATAATGGAGTGATATTGGAATTGAAGGGATATTATGAGCTTTTGTAGTTGTAGTTAAGATTTTTTCTTCAGAATGACTTTTATAATGAGTATTTATTAATTTACAGAAGAGATTAAATGAAATTCGATTAGCTCAGTTTCGAATTAAAAGTTCTTTGCTAAAATCCTATATTTTTTTGAATTGCTTAACGGAAGCACTCATTCCACTCAATATATGGACGCTTCGTCCCTGGTACGTACATATACACACATACAGACATCTTGCTAAAAACGACGGATTCTGATTCTAGAGACCTCAAAACGTGAAGATATGTCAAAATTTTCAATTCGACAAATCGCACCAATTTCAATAACTTCCAATGGGAAGTTAAAATTGCCATTTGACTATTTTAACTTTAGTAAAATGTTAGAAATAGTATGATGCTAGACTCATTTAAAATTACCAAAATACAATTTTTAACCTACAATCATACTTATAAAACGATACTAATGGCCGATTTCATGAAGGACTTTTAAATATTTAAAATGCCATTTAACCTTAAAATGAGGATTTTTGGTTTCACTAAATGCTTTTAAATCTAACAGGTTTTTAAACACCCTTATAAACTAAAAGCTCATTTTTGTCTCAATAAACTTTAAAAGCGTCGTGAAAGTCATCAGATTCCCTGCACATATACATATTTTGATATACCATTTGTGAAAACAAATTTTGAAGTGTTTTAAATTATTTATATTTCAGTGAATGATAAAAAAAAAGTAACGATAATTGTGCGTGTATCTTAAAGCAACAAAATTCCGATTAAAAAATATAGAATTAGCGGAAAAAACATGTCCCCTAGTGAAATATTCATAATAGATCATATCCCGCCTTGGATTTTGGGGTGTACTATTTTGAATTAAATAAGCGCACAATTGTTTTTGTTTTTTTTTTACAATTACTATACCTATCTATTGAGGTAAAGAGTAGGGCTGGCCACGAGACGAGACTCTGCGCGACTTTTGTAAGTCTCGTCGCCCTAACTAGGGCTGGCCACGAGACGAGAAAAGTCTCGGTTTCGATCTCGGTCTCGCATGACGAGACCGAGACGAGACTGGCTTTTAAGCAACCGAGACGAGACTGTTTATTTGGACCGAAATTTGCAGAGAGTCCGATAAATTAAAAAATCCAATTTCAGTTCAATATTTATTTTCTTCTGCATGTATTTAAACTATAATCGAAAATATTTCGTTCCAATAATCAACAAGTTGGCCGGAAATCTTATTTTTCGGAGACGAGACCGAGACGAGACTTAATTATACGAGACCGACACGAGACCGAGACGAGACTTAAAATTTTTGATTTTAACGAGACCGAGACGAGGCTTACAAAAGTCTCGCAGAGTCTCGTCTCGTGACCAGCCCTAGCCCTAGTAAAGAGCGATTTTTCTCATTTCCTTGATTTTTTCCCGCCATCAAATTATTAAATACTTTAATTTGTATTTATTCTGTACTGTCAATTACAAAATTAAAGAAAGTTTCTCTTAACGAATTATAAACATTTAATCGGGATGAGCCCGAAGTATAATCGCTTATCGGGAAACCGATTCGGTATTCTCGACGAATGTGCGCTATCTGATCCCCCTGATCCCATTCCCCCCATAAAAGAATAAAAACCTCAAGTAATATTTTCAGTTAATTCCCAGACCCACCAACAAAATCCATATATAAAAATCCACGTTTTGTGCATATTAGGTATATCAAAAGGCGAATCTAAGCCCTTAACCTCAATCAGTGTGTTAATTTAGAAAAAAAAAACAATCGACGCAATTAGCACTCAGTATGAGAAAATCTCGCAACTAAGAGACTGTTCAATTTTGATTTTAGCAAAAGATCAAAAAATAGCCGATAATTTCATCAAATCGAAAGCCCTTGATAATATTTGCCCGGTCAATATTAACCTCGCAAAAGGCATAGCACCTTGCTTAATTAATCCCTGAGGCAGAAATCATTTTGGAACTCAAAAGCCAAAGTATAACAGACGTAAACAAATTTACC
The DNA here is from genome assembly GCA_949320155.1 of Melangyna quadrimaculata. NCBI lineage: Eukaryota > Metazoa > Arthropoda > Insecta > Diptera > Syrphidae > Melangyna > Melangyna quadrimaculata. The sequence continues at coordinate 116,253,239 of OX439485.1, forward strand.
AAACTTCAAGACAATAAGGAAAGAAAACCTACCGGCCTCATGATATTTACATTTGACTTATTTCAGGTTCCCAACACATTCGAAATTGGGAAAAATATCGGAATATATTCCAAACCCGATGCGTTGTAGACAATGTCAACTACTTGTTCACACAAAAAAATGTTGCAAACGTGCTGCTTCTTGTGAAATATGTAATTTCCCCCCTCATGATGATAACAACTGTACTCGCACTTTCTGTGCCAATTGTTCAGGAACTCACCCCGCCTCCTCAAAAATCTGTCTAAAGTATGTCCAAAGTAAAGAAACACTTAAAATTAAAACAAAAAACAAGTGCACCCTAGCTAAAGCTAGACGAGCCAAAGTTATGCTCGGCAAAAATCCTAGTATCAAACCCTCCTAGTGGGTGCCGGGTGGTAATGATCACCACAGCTAATCTTGTGCGATGTCAAGATGGGGATCAGCTAAGGTCAGGTCGAATTGTTGTAGTGTTCCTTTACTTCTCAATAGTTCAACACTCAGCAATGCGATTTGACGATAGATAGGGGTCCCTAATTTTCAATGGCAGTGTGAGCGTTTTCATAATCCGTGCCGAAGAAATGGAAGGCTGGGGGGTAAACCAGTCTCTAACGAGCTCTTTCGGACGCCTTGGCAGGGTCCGTCATATTCTTTGCATTACCCCAGTATATCGGCTCTGCCGGGGCTGACCTTTCCTTTCCGACCTACTCGTGGGAATCAAATTTTTTTGCTTTACACTATGGACGATACTGACAATACAGACGTAGAACCATCCGCCGACACAGAGGATGAACTCTTGGCCTCTAGCCAAGAAACCCTTAAGGGTAGCTCAGTGAGCACCGGAAGTCTCGGTACTCATGGGCCACCTGGACCTTCAGGAAGCACAGGCAGTGCTAGACATAGTACCCCTGTACCTTCCAAACCCACCAATAAATCCCGCAAAACCAAAAGACAATCAGCGAGCGCCCTTCTCAAGGCCCAGTTCAAGAGAGCTACCTACTTTCTTGACAAGATAGCCAAGAATGAGGAGGCTGGAACGGTCCATGAGAGGAACTCCGCTGACAAAATAATGTACCAGAAGATCGTTGAAGATAACAACGGTCTTCTGGCTATACAAGAAAACGCCCTCAAGCGAAATAGGTCTCAAGAAGAGACCACACAACCGCAGAAGAAGAGTAGGCTAGACAACCCTAGTAGGAGGTATCGGTTGTGGATGAGCTCTCCACAAACAACAAAGGTCTGTTGGCTGTGTGGAACCTCATCGAGGCGAAGCTCTCAGAGATGCTGTTTTTATACACTTTATCGGAAAGTGAGCGTCCGTATCCTGGTTTCGACTCTAGTGAGGTGCTCAGGGGATATAGGGTAATTAAGTGTGAGGACGGGTTCTCTAGGGATTTCCTTAGTAAAAGCGTTGCTTAGATCAGCAATGACTGGGAGGACTTAAAGCTCAAGCTTATCCCAGCTAAGGATATCCCTAGACAACCAATGGCTCGCATTTGGTTACCCCTCATGGGCATCAAGCCGAGCGGACAAGAGCTGATCCGCGGACTTCAGAGGTTAAATCCGCTGGTTCCTATGCATGACTGGGCTGTCATTAATGCAGAGGAACCGCAGAAGAACAGCGGATCTTATCTTCTGAGGATTAGCGATGAAAGCCGGGGAGCTCTCGAGAAGGCCGATTTCAAGCTGAAGTTTGGCATACGTATAATCCGCATTAAAATCTTGCATAGTCAGGGAGAAGACCCCGACAAAGCTGATGACAAAGTCGAGATCGACGAAGTTGTTGGTGATATCGTTGTCCCTAGCGAGCCGCCGGGCCCTGACTGTGCAGGCTGCTCACAAAATTAAAGACGCGCTGCGAGTCGTACAGATTAATCTGAAGCACTCTAAATGTGCCTCGGATAATCTGCGGGTTTTCCTGAGGGAGGAAAACGTCGACGTAGCGGTCATTAAAGAACCATGTGTGAATGGACTCAGAGTAAGAGGCCTCCAAGATCACCAATACGACCTGTTTTATAAGATGGCAAACCCAGACCAAGAAAAGCCTAGAACTTGTATTTTAGCTAAAAAACACTTAAAAGCTTTTTTGTGTCCAAATCTTAGTACTCCTGATCTAACAGTTGTAAGGTTGCAGGATAAAAGTGCAGACGGCTTATTGTTGGCCTCGGCGTACTCGGCCCATGACAGGCAGTCACCGCCAGAAGAGTTGCGAACCCTTACAAATGAAGCTAAAGCCAAAGGGAATAACCTTGTGATTGGTAATGATGCTAATGCACGACATGCCCTATGGGGTAGTTCAGAGATCAATGAACGAGGTGAGTCTCTTTTTGATTTTATTATTGAAAATAACCCGACGGTCTGCAACAGAGGTAGCACTCCCACCTTTGTATTTCCGAGCTCGGATAGTCATGAAGGCTGGGAGGACGTACTGGATGTTACGATCGTAAATAACAAAATGAATCTAATAGTAGAAAACTGGAGGATATCCCTTCTGAAATCTTTTTGGGACCATAGATGGATACTCTTCAGCATTAATTTCAAAACCGAAAATAAATCCCCTTATAGAAATCCCAAAAGAATATACCGAACCTAAGTCCAGACTCGGTGATAGATCTTGAGTCAAAGGTGAAATCCTTTGAGGCATCAATGAGCACTGTTTTTAAAGTCTCCTGTCCAATAAAATATAGCCGTAAAACACTACCCCCTTGGTGGAATGAAGACCTATCTAATCTAAGGAAAATGACTAGAACAATCTTTAATGTCTGCCCCAAGCATAAGTTTTATCAACCCTATAAAGACTGTCTCAAGTCTTACAAGCGAGCTCTTGCATCAGCCAAACAACAAGGCTGGAGAGAATTCTGTCAGTCAATTGAAAATATAAAAGATTCCGCAAGGCTCGGTAAAATTCTATCTAAGGAACATTGCAATCCATCATGCTTGAAAAAGCCTGATGGTTCCTGGACAGTCTCTCCAGCTGAGTCTTTGGAGCTATTAATGACGACGCACTTCCCGGGCTGCGAGAACAGTAGGTTAGCGACGCTGGAACCTTGGGACATGTCTTCAGCTCAAGTAGAGCATATCAATACCGTTATAACAAAAGAAAAATTGCCTGGGCAATTAATACATTCTCACCGTATAAGTCTCCAGGCCTGGACGGCATACTGCCAATTATGCTCCATAAACTGCAAGAGATAGCAGTTCCCTGGCTGGAAACAATTGTTAAAGGATGTTTATCTCTTAACTATGTTCCCGAGTCCTGGAGACATGTAAGAGTGGTTTTTATCCCGAAAGTCGGTAGGCGGGGACATGAATCTGCGAAGGATTTCCGTCCAATTAGTCTAACCTCTTTTGTGCTTTAAACCTTGGAGCGCATCCTCGACATCCATATCAGAGACACCCTGGATAGATGTCCACTTGAAAACTCTCAACACGCATACCTTAAAGGCATATCCACTGAAACAGCCCTGCATGAGGTAGTGCGCACTATCGAGAAATCTATAAACTATAAAGAATATACTCTTGCCACTTTCTTAGATGTTGAAGGGGCTTTCAACAACGTGCTTACTGAATCCATTCTAGAGTCTTTAGTTGATTTTGGTGTAGAAGACTACATAAGGGAATGGATAATATCCATGCTCAGAGACAGACGGATTCAAGCTACGTTAGGTAATACAAACTCGACCAAACATGTAAGTAGAACTACACCCCAGGGTGGGGTTCTGTCCGCTCTTCTATGGCTTTTAGTCATGAATAAAATTCTTGTTAAGTTGGAAAGATGTGGAGTAAAGGCGGTGGCATATGCAGATGATTTGGTGAGATTAGTGTCAGGGAAGTTTACTCCTGTGTTAAGTGAGATCACGGAAATAGCTTTAAGGAAGGTCAGCAACTGGGCCACGAGCTGTGGACTAGGAGTTAACCAAAGCAAAACTGAACTGATGCTATTTACTACCAAGACTAAGCTACACCCCTTCACTCTACCCCGACTCAACGGCCAAATACTCTCACTCTCCTCTAAAGCTAAATATTTAGGTGTTATTCTCGACCCCAAATTAAATTGGAATTTGAACATTGAAGAAAGGGTCAAGAAGGCCTGTATAGCATTCTATGCCTGTAGTAAAACTTTTGGTAAAAAATGGGGGCTTCAGTCGAAGATGATCCTGTGAACGTACACAGCCATGGTACGACCGATCCTCACATACGGTTCGATTGTATGGTGGCCTGCACTTAACAAAAAATATAACATCGATAGACTTAGGAAGGTTCAAAGAACTGCTAGCATTGGCACGACAGGGGCTATAAGATCCTGCCCGACTGATGCCTTAAGTGTTTTTCTGCACCTTTTACCACTTGATTTACATATAAAATATCTAGTATCTTGCAGCGCTTTAAGACTTAAAGAATCAAACTCTTGTTTTGCCAAGCCCTATGGTCACAGCAATATCACAGACTTTATTCCAATGGAAATGTTTTCGACTCCCACTGACTACTGCACCCCTACAATGAGTATCAGTAAGGATTTCAAAGTTAAATTTCCATCCAGGAAGGATTGGAATGATAACGTCGTGACGAAAGATTTCGATACTACTATCTTTACTGATGGCTCAAAGATGGAGTGTGGCGTTGGTGCAGGAATCTTCTCTGAGTCTCTAAATGTATCTAGGTCCTTTCGGCTACCTGACCTTGCTAGCATCTTTCAAGCTGAATTGCTGGCAATCAGGGAAGCTTGCAAGTTACTGAAAGCAGATCCAAACCAAAACCGTAATACAGCTATTATTACAGACAGTCAAGCGGCTGTTAAAGCCATTAATTCAGCTACAGCATCCTCCAAACTCCAGCAATGCCGGAGCAATGCCGGAATGAGCTTGCGGGTCTGAACACTGACCTCAATGTCACTCTTATCTGGGTCCCGGGTCACAGTGGCATTGAGGGCAATGAACGGGCTGACGAGCTGGCCAGGCAATGTTCAGCCCTTCATGGCTCACTTGCGGAAAGAGTCAACATTCCGCTTGGAGTTATGAAGGGCAACATTCTCTCAATTTATCTTACTAAAGCAAACCGTAGGTGGAGCAGTTTATCAAACTGTATTATATCTAGGAAGATTTGGCCCACCTATGACAAGAACCGAACAATTGATCTAATACGCAGACCCAGGCAAGACATAGCCAGGGTAGTTGCAATCTTTAGCGGACACTGGCCAATAGGAGAGCATGCAGCGAAGCTGGGCATACCTCACAATACTCACTGTCGGAGCTGTGAGGACCATCAGGAAAAGGAAACAGTAGTTCATTTCCTCTGCAAATGCCCTGCTCTGGCCAAAGCTAGAAAACAGTCACTCGGAAGAGCATTCTTTGACGACATTAACGAACTTTCTGAAATGAAGACCAAAGACTTGATTTCTTTTCTCAACGCGACGAAATGGCTCTAAGACAAATTTCGGCTACTTCTGCATTGTAGCTTCCGTCGATTCCCTATGATCACAAGATAGTGGACTAGGGTTCTGGTGGGGGTTTGTGGTGCAGAGCGGCTGGATGATCATCCAATCAGATCAGTGGACGCTCCAGTGCCAGCCAACGAACTGCCTAGTGGGCTAACTGTGGATGGTGCCGGTGCGGGTGCTGATCTGGTTGAGTGAGTGATCCACTTTCTGATGATTGTGCTAAAAGCTACAACAAAATCCTATTCTAAACTAAATAAAAAGGGAAGATATCCTGAGGCTATGCCCATATTTTCTCTCTTCAATTCCATCCGCAGGTTCAAACGAGTTATGGTATCAAAACGGCGCACTTCAGCGCCTATCACCTATGCCCAAAGTAAAGAAACACTTTGAATTAAAATAAAAAACAAGTGCACCCTAGCTGAAGCTAGGCGCATCCAAAACGAACGGAACCCAATTTGTTCCACTTTCTCTTCAGATCTCTATTCAGATAAACAAACTTCTCATGAAACAAACGTCACTTAACTTCCCACCTCCTTCTCTCTTAACGAAAAAAATATTACAACCAATGAAAAACACACCAAAATTCTTTGAACAACCAAACCACATCAAACTTTATTTCAAAAATAACTTAAAATACAGATAATCAAGATCCTATTAAAATTACAAATGACGATTACTCTTCTCTGACTCAAAGACAACAAAACTCAAACGCTAACATTGATAGCATTGTTCAGGAACTCACCCCGCCTCCTAAAAAACTTGTCCAAAGTAAGTCCAAAGTAAAGAAACACTTAAAATTAAAACAAAAAACAAGTGCACCCTAGCTGAAGCTAGACGCATCCAAAAAGAACGGAACCCAATTCGTTCACTTTCTCTTCGGATCTCTATTCAGATAAACATAAACAAACTTCTCATGAAACAAACGCCACTAAACTTCCCACCTCCTTCTCTCTTAACGAAAAAACGGTCACTCAAGTGCACATCTGCAAAACATTTCGACCGTCGACGCCGACGGCTTTAACTGAACACACTCAAACAGCATCCACATCTAAGTTCAACAACAAAAACCACATCAATTCTCTTTCCAATTCTTCCTCTTTAACCTAAACAGATTTTTCTATGAAGATAGATAATGAATATGAAACCCCTTAATAAAAACATTGACCACACAACAACCCGCGCCTCAACCGATTATGGAAGCCCTCACCAAGATGGAGGGGGCTCCCATCACCGATGGGGGCGCGGGAATTCTTTAACATCAGGTGAAAATCTGGCTTCTGTCTGCACATTAAATTCTGCAATGGAACATGAATTGTTATTTTAATAACTATCATGCACTCCAATTGCTCATAAAAGACGTAAATCCATCTATTATATCCATTCAAGAAACGCATATAAAACACAACCACAACCATTTCCAACAAAAATGCCTCACGGGCAATGACATTCCCCACACAATTAAAGTTAGAAAAACAAAAACAACTAATTAAACCTGTCCAATAGAAATTAACAAATATTTTGCAGTGATGGGAAAAATCCCAAGATGATTCTAATTTTCATCCAAATTATTTAAGAGAAAAGTATGAATCACTTAACAAGAACGTACCGTTTTACACTGTTTCACCTTCAGCAAAGTTGATCGAATTTCCTATAAATATGTTAGAATTTGAAAGCAGCATGTGTTCTGCAAAAGGAAAAACTCCAGGATTTGATAGAATCTCGTACACAATGCTTAAAAACTGTCAATTTGATCTCAAAACAAAGTTGTTGTATTTATACAACAGTATTTTCGATAAAGGAATAATCCCCCAAACATGAAAAGTTGCAACTATCGTTCCCATACCAAAACCAAATAAAGACCACTCTAACCTATCAGGATACCGACTACCGACTACCGACCAATATCCCTTCTCCCTTGTATTTACCTCAAAGATTCTAGAAAAAAATATTTCTAAACGTAATTTAAAAAATGGCATCCCCCAAGGATCGCCACTATCAGTAACTTTATTTATAATCGCTTTTAACGAAATAAGTAGAATTATTAATAATAGCTTACTAATATCTCACGTTCTCTATGCAGACGATCTAATTTGTTTTCAAAATGTAAAGACCTAAGAGTCCTAGCAACAACTTTTTCGATATTTCACTTTTTACCCAGAAAAATTAAAATAAAAATTGTAAAAATCTGAATTTTTGTGAAAAGCTTTCTTAAGATGCCCTCATGTGAGGGGGGGTAAAAGAGAATAAAAAAAGAATTTGCACCTGTTTTTTCAATATCTCAAAAATTATTAGCTTCACAGAAAAAATGTCAAGGCACAAATTATAGCTTATACAATTCTACACAAATTAGATTTTGGAACTTTTTTTTTGTAAGACCAATAGTTTGGAAGATACGAGTTAAAATATATCTAAGTCTATAATTTGACTAGTACAGTACTATGTTGTTCTGAGTAAAAGTAAAAATATTGCCAAAACCTCAAAAAAAGTAATACATAAAACCTTAAGATGGGTGTCGACGCAGAATTTCACCCTCTACAGCATATCCAAAGTTTCACGAAATTCAAGCTTTGGATTTTTTATTAGTCGCTTTTAAAAGGGGTTAAAGTAGGAGAGTAGGGGGAGGTTGGAGTTTATCACACTCAAATATTTATTATGATGCAACCAAAGCATATGGCACATGATGTTAGGGAAGTTTTTAATGCCAAATCCAATAAAATAAAAATTAATTCGATGTGACTTCAAACAAAAAAGTAATAGTCCTTTTTATAAAAGGAAAAATGTATTTTCATAAAACACTAATAATAGTATGGAAATAATGGTATGCTAATGTTGAATCTTGGAATAAATGAAAACAAGAGTTCATAAAAATATGAAAATGAATTTATTTGAATAGAAATGTCTTAAAGATCTTAAAATAAAATTATGTTTTTTTAAATAGTTAATTTTTTCATATATTATGTTCAATTTTTTTTTTTCTTATTCAAAATCGATTGTATCGAAATGCTCGACATTTGCACATTTAGTGGAGCATTTACAAATTTAATTGCACAACAAATAGAGTTTTCAAATTAGTTGATTGATGACCATGTTCATGATGTTCATTTTGTTTTTAATCGCTTTGATGAACTAAGGGCCAGTTTCACAGTCATAGAAGTTGCACTTAAGTGCGCAATATTGGATTCCAAAGTGCAATTTTCGCTGTGTAAACCTACCTGCATAAGTTGCACTTATGTCTCCCGTGTTGGAAACTTGTGTGTCACTAACCCAGGCTGCCAAAATTACTACAAAGTACCAATATGCTAAACTTAAGTGCTACTTTTTCGGGTAAGTGTTCACTGTGAAACTGGCCCTAAATCCAAAAACGCAAAAGCATCAAAAAAGGTATAAGAATAAATCAAACAAATATGACATATCTGCTAACCGTCCTCTTCCAGAGTGGAGTAAAGTTATTTCTAGCGATGAAAATAATAAAACAATAAATTGTTTTATTTCTATGTCATTATATAGAACAAAAAATTGATTTATCTTCGTTAGAATATAACACCACAAAAGTCTACTTAGCAGGCGGTTACTCGGGTGGTCTTATAAAAAGAGAAATTTCTTCGTTTGGTGCACCTACTTGATGCAGACGTTTTATGTTCGATTCATACAGAAGCAGATACACGAATTATTTGTCATATCAGCAGTGCCTGAAGTCAGTGTGCACAACTTTTAGTACTAGACTTGTCTCCTGATACAGATGTATTTATTCTTCTTATAGCTCATTATGCAAACAAAATAAACTATCCTGAAATTTGGTTTGAAACAGGGAAATCCACGGCAACCACTGATCTTAGACGTTACAGACCGATTCATTTAATATATCCCAAACTTGGCTTGAAATTGTGTTCAGCATTGCTTGCTTTTTATGCTTTAACAGGATGCGATACAACTTCGTCCTTCTTTGGAATTGGCAAAAAAAAAGTTTTTGCTACTGCTAGAAAAACAGATGAAGGGGGTTTAAATAAATTAAGTTGCTTTTAAATTTGTTGCATCTTTGACGCAGGACACAAAAGATGAATATCCGCCTAAACATAATAATTTAAATAGCATGCGACTGGAGCTTGCATTGGTCAAACAATCGTCAGTTGAAAAATTGCCACCGTCTTTTCCAGCTTTAACTCAACACCTAAAACGTTGCAATTGGCAGGCTTTTATTTGGTATAACGCACATATTCCAATTGTAAGAGCCCTAGAACCCATAGAACATGGAGGGTACTTTTCAACGCTGATTCTAAAGAGACCAAAACTGAAAAGATACATGTATCCTGTGGAAAGTTAATGTCATTTTGTGGAATGATCACTTTTTTTAAAGGATACATGTATCTTTCAGTTTTGGTCTCCTTATAATCAGCGTCGAAAAGCACCCTAAAAACATGTGTCATATAATTAGATTGTATTACAACAAATTTTGCAGCTTGACAAACTCCCTTCCCTCTCCACCTCTTAAAATGCGTCTACACAAAAAGTCAATTCAGGGATTTTGGAGGACTTTGGATATGTTGTTGAGGATAAAATTCTGCGTCGATACGATTGCCCATATTAAATTTCCTATCTCTCCTAGACTGAATGTCGAGCATTTCGTTACAATCGATTTTGATAAAGAAAAAAAAATTGAACATAATATATGAAAAAATTAACTATTTAAAAAAAATAATTTTATTTTAAGATCTTTAAGACTTTTCCATTCAATTAAATTCATCTTCATATTTTTATGAACTCTTGTTTTCATTTATTCCAAGTTTCAACATTAGCATACCATTATTTCCATACTATTATTAGTGTTTTATGAAATTACATTTTTCCTTTTATAAAAAGGACCATAACTTTTTTGTTTGAAGTCACATAAAATAAATTTTTATTTTATTGGATTTGGCATTAAAAACTTCCCTAACATCATGTGCCATATGCTTTGGTTGCATCATAATAAATATTTGAGTGTGATAAAATCCAACCTCCTTTACTCTCCTACTTTCACTCCTTTTAAAAGCGACTAATAAAAAATCCAATGCGTGAATTTTGTAAAACTTTGGATATGCTGTAGAGGGTAAAATTCTGCGTCGACAGCCATCTTAAGATTTTATGTATTACTTTTTTTGAGGTTTTGGCAATGTTTTTACTTTTACTCATAACAACATAAGCGTACTAGTCAAATTGTAGACTTAGACATATTTCAACTCATATCGTCCAAAAAAAAAAGTTCCAAAATCTTATTTGTGTAGAATTGTATAAGCTATAATTTGTGCCTTGACATTTTTTCTGTGAAGCTGATAATTTTTGAGATATTGAAAAAACAGGTGCAAATTCTCTTTTAACCACTCACGAAAAAAATTGTAAGTGAAATGAAGAAAAAATTTTACCACATATTGAATAAATAAATCGGGTGGCACAACGGCTCATGAAGAACCAGGACCTAGTGACTAACAACTCGGAACCATTCCTGTGTGCGCCTTTCGACAGGAATGGAAGGGACCTACAATTTTATGCCGAATCCGAACGGCTAGACGAGATGCACTTATTCGTGACAAGTGATACTTTTGGAGGATTTGTCAATTCCTCGCAAGAGGCAGTAGCCCTGAAAAAAAAACTCATATTGAGGGCATCTAAATAAAGTTTTTAACAAAAACTCAGATTTCTACATTTTTTTTCTAATTTTTCTGGCTAAAAAATTAAATATCGCAAACACTGTTGGCACCTTTAAAGCAGGATTTAAACATGTTCCGCAGTAATTCGGGGAAACTTTTAACCAAAGTACTCTTATTCGATTAGTATGTGTTAGATAGAGTCATGGTAGATTTACATGTATCTTCATCCGACTTCTGCAAAAAAGGGGATGCAAAATTAAAATGTACATTTGTTGGATAGAGAGGGAACACCAAAATGCAGAAGATCTTCGTGCATGAAGATTATAGGAAGTGCCATAATGCAGATATTAAAGCGAACATGTTCATGTTCTTGATGGTTCTCTTACACATGCTCGGAGTTTTGGCATACATCTGTCCCGCTCTACTTTTCTTCATATTTGCAGACGAAGATAAATGTAAATCCAGCATTATCTTTCAGTTGCCACTTGCTCCTTTATTTGAAGGCTTTTTGCAGTTGAGTTGCAGGCCTATTAGTACGATACTAAAAAGATAAAATAGCCAGTTGGTGATTTTAACTTTAATAAAATGTTAGGGGATAGTACGATGCTAAACTCGTTTTAAATTAGCAAAACACAATTTTTAACCTAGTATCATACTAAAATGATTTAACAGCGTACTAAATCGTCTAAAATTTTGCGCCATTGATATTAAAAATGTAAATTGTTTAAAAATATTAGGCATCATGTTTGATTCAAAATAAGTTTTAAGGACCACTGTACTTACCTTAAAAAAAGCCTTACTACCAGGCTAAATTTAATAAAAAAGTAATTGCACTGTTAATACTATCGCTAATGTTGTCAGGTCTATAATACTCTTAAAAATCAACTACGGCCTACCAATTTATGGAAAATGCTCTAAAACATCCATGCCATCAACACCATACCATTTAGCCCTAAGGACTAGTCTCAAAGCTTTTCGTACAACGCTTATCAAAAATATTATAACGGAAACTGGACTTCCACATTAAAATGATAGACTCGAGTTTCTTACATGGCAGTTAATCCAAAAAATCAGCTCTCCATACACAACTCCTGTTCACGATGATGTCAAAAAATTTGCTTAAAAGAAAAAAAAAACACCGAAATATCCTTCAGCTCTACAAAAGGCTCTTAAAGCAACTGTTGACCTTAATATCCCAATCGGCACAGAAAACAAACTAAAAAGAAATCTTCCTCCATGGAATTTAACCAACCATTCTATAATCTCTCATCTCACAGCATATCCAAAAGCATCTACAAATAAGATTATCTACAAAACTATGTTTCTGGAAATAAAAGAAAATTACCAAAAGCTAGGGTGGCAATTTTGGTTTTCTGATGCAGCAAAAACAAATGACAGAACTTTTTTTCGCTGTTGTAAATGAAAACGGTTCTATTATTAATAAGGACTTGCTGCATGCTACTACATCCACTTTTACGGCCGAGGTTTTTGCCGTACTACAAGCAATTAAAGCTGCAAAAATGAAAAAAAACAGTTATCTTTACTGACAGCTTGTCATTAATTAACGCCATCAAAAACATTAACAACTCTTCTAACATTGTTGCAGAAATCCGTGACAAACTTATAGCCAAAAAAAAAACACCCTCAAATTGACCTGGGTACCGGGACATACAGACATTATTGGCAACGAAATTGCAGATAGTGAAGCTAAACAAGCGCTCATGGAGCCCCTTGTCGAATTCTATCAATTCAACTAAAAAGATCTAAAAGAAACACCTCTCAAAGACAATGAACAACAAAACTATATATACTTGGTCTGCATATCAACACCATTATTCTATGCTCAATCCATCCGCCGATAAAGCCTTATACCCACTACATTTACCTGTCTCGATGATTAAGCCCTATATAAGGCTCAGATTGGGACATACCAACATAACCCACAAACATTTAATCACCAAAGAACCTGCCCTATTTTGCGATTACTGTGACGAAAAACCAACCTTCACCGTATCTCACACGCTACAATGCACTTACATCGATCGAATATGCCAAATACCAAAACATCTCTGGAAAAACCTTCAACAACTCTTGACAAACATAACCGATAGTAACATAAGATCAGTATATTAAATTATTTTATAACTTAAGCTAGAACACTTAATTAAATTATATTTTCAACTAGCGGAAATACCCGGCGTTACCCGGGTCCATTTTGTTAAAGGATAGTTTGTTAACAAACTCAAAACAACCTCAAAAATTCAACCGGTTTTTGCACTTTGTTGACATTTTTGGTAATGTTGCACTTGGCCCGGGAAGTTATAAGCTTGGATTCATCATAAGGACAAAATCTTAAAAACAGGCAATCAATCAAAAATCTACCATGTTCAACGCATGGCAGTATTTCCACACTACTGTGCTAATTTTGAAAACTTTTGTTTTTGTTAAATTGACTCTAGATACAATTACAAGTTATACCAATTTAAAATCCGCATTTAACGCGCATATTTTTTCTTTCACATTTTTCATTGAAAATCAAAGTTAAATAATTTTGTTCTCTAAGAAGTCCAACAGTTATTATAATTTTCTTCTACCAATGTTTTGGCACAAGTAATGTAAAATATTGCTAAGAAAAAAAAACGGTGAAATTTATTCACTTGTAGTCATGGTATTCAAAAATGTAAAGTAAGGAAAAAAATAATGCACTGAACAAAAAAATGCATTAAACTTTTCTTGTGGTTGGGATATAACTTTTTTTTATCAGTTTTCAGGACGGTCATAAAGTCTACTATGAGGCATTTCAGGGTTATCCATTACTTACGGGGCACCCTATATATCATCGTCAAAACAGTGTTTTTTGAATTCCTATCTTGCAAAACAAATTTTATCGTTGAGTTCAGAGTTTGATAGTTACGGATACATTGTTTGAAAAAACTTTGATCTTTATACTGTAGTAGCTCTCAGAATTTTGCAATAAAAGCGAGAAGCTGAATGTAGTTTTCCTTTTAAACTCGATGCAAATGGCAGTAAAAATATAAATCTAGTGCACTTTCTTGTGATGCTTGATCCATAGATTTTTATTTTATCATCTGTTTTAAGCGGATGTAAAGTAAATTTTATAATTTAATAAATACAAAACAAATAAAATACAAATTAAATTTATTTGACAAAATTAAAAATGACAATTAAAAGTAGGTATAGATACATTTAGAAAATTAGTCTTCATCACTTTGGATGGACGCAAATTCGTAAACTATCTCCGTTTCGCTATCTGATTCGATCAGAATCCAATATTAGATATTTTTTAAACATCAGAAAACAAAGTAATAGCACGTTATGTAGTATCCGCAGTTTTCCTTTGTTGTTGTTTGCAGTTACCAATAAAAAAGGCTTAATGTCTAATTCGGTATCTATCACAAAATAAATTACATTTTTTAAATCAAAAAAATGTTGCGAACTTATTTTTTGCAGATAGCTACTACACATATGTAAGTATTTTCACATTGAACTTGATGAGCAATAAAGATTGTTAGAGAGGAGTGCAAAATACTGTTTTTTTTTCTGAGCTGTGGTTATAATAGCTTATCTATTCAGTTTCAATGTTGTAGCAACCACCTAGACGCGTATTGCCAAACTGTATATCAGCACAGATCTCCATAGTCTGTGCTCAGACATTTTCTGCTCACCGAATTTGAAATCATTGTAGAGCAAAATGTATGCTACCACAGAGAGCTCTGTGGTCACATACAGTTTGCTTGTAAAATATTTAAAAAACTAAAGCAAACTGTATGCTAGTTCAGATCGAGCAATATGCCTGCGATTACAGAGCCCTCGTTCACGTTGATATAGTTATTGTGTGTGGTGAGTTCTGTGTTGGTATACAGTTTGCTCAAGAAAACTAAAGAGCAAAGTACCTGTTATTACAGAGCCATCGTTCACGTTGTTATAGTTATTGTATGTGGTGAGTTCTGGGTTGGTATACATTTTGCTTAGAAAAGTAAGAGCAAAGTACCTGTGATTACAGAGCTATCATTCACGTTGGTATAGTAAGGTCAAAATTCTTTTTTTTTTTTTTTAATTCTGCTTTTCAAAATTCTGCTAATAATAAAAAAAAAAACGTTTCAAAAATGTTTGAAACTTTTTTTATTATTCGCAGAATTTTGAAAAGCAGAATTTAAAAAAAAAGAATTTTGACCTTACTATACCAACGTGAACGATAACTCTGTAATCACAGGTACTTTGCTCTTGCAACAACTGCTGATAGTTTGTAGAATTCAACTTAAGTGGCTACTAAAATTAGCATTTTTTCAAACCAAGGAATGTCAAAGTGCACCCATTATAACTGTTTTAGTAAAAAACATACTTAAAAAATTATCTAAAACCACACAAATAATTTTTATTCATAGCTTTTCGAGCTTAAAGCTAAAAAAAACATTTTTTTCAATTTTACTTGCCACTGTTTTTCCAAATTATCATAAAATCTATGGGGTTTTCGGCAAACATGTTGCTAAATTTTCTTTTTAGTGTTGTTACATACATTCGAAAAAATTATTAAAACATCATGTTGATTACACATTTTTTGGAGAAAATTGACCCCAAAGTCAAAAAATTAGCATGGGCAAAGAAAAATGAAACAGGCTTAAAATTGGATATCTTAAGACTGAGACAAGGTATCGAATTTATTTAAACGCAATTACAAAGGCTGGTATTTCTTCTAAAAATAAAGGCCTTATGAAGTTTCTATCATAAGCACTTACGGCGCTTTTCAGCTTTACCATTTTGTCTTGCCTACGCAATTTTTTTCAAATTTCAATGAATAAAATGGGTTTTTTATTGTGTGTGCATTTAATTTGTATGTTTACTATAAAGCCCTCTAAGTACAGTCAGTAAAATAAAGTTTGAATCTGAGAAAATCCGCTCAATAAATAAAATTCATGATGCACAAAGTCTAGATTACGATTTAAACTGCACGCATATAATGCACGTTTTGCCGAATACCTCTGGAAATGTAATACCACGGAAGCTGAAATTTGGTTATATTATAGTTAACACCTTATATTATGCAAAAACTAAAGTCAGCTGGCTGTATGTGGGTGGAAACACTGTCAGCTGACGTAATGAATAATTGTAAGCATGGCATGGAATGTTTACCCTATGAAATTTTTGAGCTTAAGGAAAAATATTTTTTGCCGGGAGTTTGAACGAAAGCATTTATTTTTAATGGAAGGGCAGGGCCGACCACTAGCGCCATCACTCTCTACCAGGGTGTGTACCAGTGTTGCCATAATCTCAAATTTCATAATGCTAGATTTCAAATTTTATAATGTTAGATCGTATGGGAGCTCCAAAAACAAAATGCTAGATTTCAAAATCCATATAAAAACGTCCATATCAACAACATTTTATAAAAATGCAAAATAAATATTTGTTTCCTAATAAATACCTAAGACCCTGTTTAGATGGGGAAGTTTGTGTACGGATGCACGCCAGTTTGTAGGAAACAGAAGTGCGGGGTAAGAGGTTTCTTGAGGCATGTAGAAAATTTAAACACCGGACTCATGAGTCTGCTTTGTTGTTCTTTCAATGGGGAAGTTGTTGATGTTGTTGTTTTTTCAATGTATTTTGAGGCGCCTCACAGTTTGTAATGTAAACACGATGGTACTCACCAGTCCGTACTCAATCTTCCCAATCTAAACAGGGTCTAACATACCTACATAGGTAATACCTCCTTATATAACAAAAAACGAAAAAAAAAAAATATGAATTCAAAAATAACAAAACTTAAAGCTTTATATGTAAAAAGGTAATAGGAACTTTTACAGCAAACTATTTTTAGGTAATAACATGTTGTAGTAGTTAATTATTTAATTTTAAATGAGTCAGACTTATCACATTCTTATTTTTATAATATCTTATCTATTTTATGATTTTAATTAAATAATGAGTTAGCCCAAAGTTCTTCATACAAATAAACTTCTTCACCCTAAGATTATTCATACTTCGTCCAGGCTCCAACTTCTTCTATAACACTTCTTGAAACCTTATAAGAAAAGTAGCATTTATTTCCTATCTTTAGCCCCTTGCGTATTTGGATTAGGAAAATGCTGTTCAATAATTCTTTTTTCAATTTTATGACGAATCAGCTGCATCTTTAAAAGTTAGTAGCTAGATCCAAAACGCATTTGTGTTC
This sequence comes from Melangyna quadrimaculata, assembly GCA_949320155.1. Lineage (NCBI taxonomy): Eukaryota > Metazoa > Arthropoda > Insecta > Diptera > Syrphidae > Melangyna > Melangyna quadrimaculata. The sequence goes on from OX439485.1 coordinate 116,270,505, forward strand.
TGTGAATTTCGAACTTTTGACATCTCATAGCAGATTTCTTAACAGATTTAAGCAGGCGAATACCATATTAAAATTCACAAAAGATTTTTTGACAGCTCAAACTTTTGTATTGAAATTGATAACAGAAAAGCAGAATAACAGAACAAAAAACCTAGCTGAATAGACAAAATAATTGACTTTCTAGATTGCACAGCAACAGATGCTTTAATTAATTTATTTCTGTTAGAAAAGTCATGCATTTTGTGAATCTTCGTGATTTGACGTTATTAAGGTTAAATCAGAATGCTTTCTATTTTTTTTTTTTTATATTTTTTTCCAAACATGATATCATCAAATCAATGATTCTAAATCATTTTTGGCATTCAAGAATGCAAAAAATAAAAACAACAATGCCAGAAAATAATTTTAACATTTCATAATGCTTTTCTCTTCTCTATAATGCTAGATCTAGCATTAATAATGCCGTTATGGGAACACTGGTGTGTACCTATGTGTATTTATATACAATACATACATAGTTACTGATCCTTGCATTGCGTTTCTTCAAAAACAAACGTTATTCTTTTGCAGCACTACGTGGTACAATTCCATAACCCTTGTTAATTAAATTTACATTCATTTAGTATCTATACAATTACTCTTTCGTATAGTTGTATATTGCGTATTGTTATACCTGGGAGTATTCCAGCTTCCAGCATATGAATGGTTTATTGCTTTTATTTCAGTTTTTTGTCTTCGTTGACTGGACTATACATAGTAATGGGTGATTTTTTAAGAGGTTTAGAACTTTAAAAAAAAAAAACACAAAAAATTCGAAAAAATGAATGAAATATTTATTTGAATCGATAGTTTGAACATTGCAATTTAATGTTTAAAGATAATTTCATACAAATGTTGACCGCGGCTGCGTCTCAGGTAGCCCATCCGCTGAGTCCAATTTTGGGCTACTCTTTCACACATATCGGCCGGTATCTCATGAATGAATGCATGGATGTTGGCTTCCAGTGCGTCAATCGAAGCGGGCTTGTCCCTATAGACATTAGCCTTGACATACTCCCACAAAAAATAGTCTAATGGTGTCAAATCGCACGATCTAGGCGGCCAATTGACCGGCCCGAAACGTGAAATTAACTGTTCACCAAACTCGCCTCGCAATTGCGCCATTGTTTCGCGTGCTGTGTGGCATGTGGCACCGTCTTGTTGAAACCACATATCATGCAAGTCAAGAACTTCCATTTCGGGCAAAAAAAGTTTGTTATCATCGCTCGGTAGCGTTCACCATTGACAGTAACGCTGCGATTCGCATCATCTTTGAAGAAATATGGCCCAATAATGCCGCCGGCCCATAAACCGCACCAAACAGTGGCTTTTTCGGGATGCATTGGTAGCTGTTGCAATGCTTCTGGCTGATCTTCACTCCAAATGCGGCAATTTTGCTTATTTACGTACCCATTCAACCAAAAATGAGCCTCATCGCTGAACACAATTTTTCGATAAAAAAGCGGATCCTCGGCCAGCTTTCCAAGAGCCCATTCACCAAAAATTCGGCGTTGTGGTAGGTCGGCTGGCTTTAGTTCTTGCACCAGCTGTATCTTAAAAGGCTTTACGCCCAAATCCTTCCGCAAAATTTTCCACGTAGTGCTGTAACAAAGGCCTAACTGCTGGGAACGGCGCCGAATCGACATTTCGCGATCTTCTGTCACACTAGCTGATACGGCCGCAATATTTTCTTCACTACGCACAGTACGTAAACGTGCTGGTGGTTTAATATCCAACAAAGTAAATTTGGTGCGAAATTTGGTCACAATCTTCCGAATAGACTACTCAGAAGGTCGAGAATGCCGACCATAAAATGGAAGCAGCGCGCGATGAACATTTCGAACCGAGCACGAATTTTGATAGTAAAATTCAATAATTTGCAAGCGTTGTTCATTTGTAAGACAATCCATGGTTAAATTGCAAACCAAACTGAAGCTGTTTGACAGTGACACAAGTTACTAAACACACGTCAGCTGTCAAAACCAGTGTTGCCAAAACAAACCAGCTAAAAAATCACCCGTTATATGTATATTTGCAACATATTAGTTTTGAACTACAAGAGAATGTTATGCTAGGTTTCCACTTCTCTTTGAATTGACACAGTTTGACAGCTGACAATTTGGTCTTTGAACGACACGAATGCCATTTTATTTCCACTAGTGTCTTTAATTGACACAAATTAGTTCGACAAAGAATTTTTGACAGATGCCTTTGTCAGTTCATTTACATGTATTTCCACTTGCATTGGTCTTTTACGAACTGACACACTAGGTCAATGAGATCTTCGATGAAAATTGTGTAGATGTGCGCAGGAGTTTTTTTTTATGAAACAGATAAAGATTCATAAAAATAAATTATCTTGCAAAAGCTAATTATTTCATCAGTACTACAACTATACTTAAAGAAAATATTTTGTTATCAAAAATCAGAAATGGATATGCAAATTACTCTTCGTATTTCCATTTATTTCCGCTAACCGCTTTGATTTAAAAAAAAAATAAATATGTAGTAAAAAAAATGTCAACTGGGTATGTTCTATTTCAACAAATTTCTGCACTGAAAATGATGTAAAATCAATAACTAGTGTATCACATCTCAAATTTATATTCTTCTGTTCTGAACAGCAGCCTGCAGCCCTTTTTAAATAATAGATCGGGTCATCTACGTTGTCCACTACCTTTTTCCTTTTTTTAGCTTCTAAAATGTTATCATCCTCTGAATTGTAATAACTTATATTCTGGTCACTAATTTTACGGAATTTACTTTTTTTTTTGCCCCGCCAAATTATAAAAAATAAGTTCAATTTGAAGAAAAATCAGTTCTAATTAAAAATTTAAACTTTATTAGCTGTCAAATCAGTGTCTTTCATTGACAAAGGATAAAAAAAGTTGGACAAAAATTGTCTTTGTCTTTCAAAGACAAAGTGACATTTCACTGGTCAATTCAGTTATTTCCACTTGTCTTTGAAATTCGTTGTCTTTCATTGACAAACAGAGTTTGCCAGACAAGCAATTTTAGGGTATTTCCACTTGTCATTTTGTTAAAAGACGCAAAAATATGTCAGTTGGTTAATGACAAGTGGAAACCTAGCATTAGTGTTATCCAGTCTTGTATTTTGTTTTTAATTATTTCGAGAAGCTTCAAACTTTATTGATGCGATTAGATCCAGTATCCTTGAAAACTTCTTACCTATTATTATCTTTTAAATTATTCGACCATATTATAACATATTGTACATGTATCTACATGTATGTATATAAAAGTGTTATGCCGATATTACGAATACGACTACTTAAATATAATTAATTAAGCATGAGTCGTGTTTTTAACTAATTGACTTACAGTACCTAATCACTGTGTATCTAATCAAATCAATACAAACCAAATCCCTAAACACCTACCTTGTGGTAGTACTTTTATTGGCGATTAGAAAATTGAGGCAGGAAGCATTCAAACATGTTCAGCGTTACCACAATGTTACAAATGTAACAAAAGTGTTACACTATTTTTAAATGTTATTTCGTTGTTACAATGTTACTTTTTTTTCTTTTTTGTTACACTTTTTGCCATAAAATACTATTGTCAACTTTTTTCTGTTTTCAATTTTGTTCAAGTACAACTTGCAACAATATTCTTATCTGTAGGTTTTATTTCACATTACTGATAGAAACTACGTTTATGTCTGGTGTAGAAGTGAGTTTGAACTACGCTTCCACACATTTGTACCTGCTTCGAGTTGACATTGGCTTAGCTGAATTCGATCTGAATTGACTCAGATGATTTTGATATTATATCTTCCGTGATTCTCAAGTGTTTATGGGTTCATCAGACATTTCCAGAGATAATTAACTCTGGTCCAAATTCCCACTTAATTTAGTATTTTAATAATTCAGTACTTTAGTCTCAAATCTCATTTTTTGTGACATTTTGGTATGAAAAAAAACCGATAAAAATAAGATTTTAAACTGAGATAAAACTTTTTGCATACACCAACCAGCCAATGGGAGGTATATAAAATTTTGTACGTACATAAATGGAAATATGCTTTTTTTATTAAAATTAAATTTCACTTTACTCAAGGTTAAGGCAACCGATTCTGCTTCTAAATTTTGACAACTGCAAGAAAGCCACGAAAATATTTCTTTAATTTTTTTTTTCAATTTTTTACAATTTTTCTGCTTTTGTTACATTTTATTCTAAAAAATTGTTACACTTTCGTGAAGGGCTGCGGCAACGCTGACCATGATCTCTTTCTCGCTCTCTTTCTCTCTAGATGCCCTTGCCATTTTACCAAGACAATTCGCTAACAGAACAGAGTAGAGATGATAACTTACTTAATAATGCTATGAAAAATTAAATGAATGAAAACGGCAGATTGCTAAGAAACGAAATGGCCTTTAATCGAACTCGAACACTCGAAGTCATACGCTTCAGAGAACCGATCGTCACTCTTTATCGTCAGTGTTTAGGTTCGCTTTGTTGAAGTAGTATCGCCACTGCTTACCGCGGTCGTTCATAAAAAGAAGGCATTTATGAACTTCTGTTTATCTTCATCTTCTTTCTCGGGATAAAGTCAAGTGTTAAGGGTGATGAACCGATAATTTTAGCGGTGTCAACCGGTTTAACTTAAAAATTGTGCAATTTTAAGGCTGAAAAGGTGAAAATACATCTGTGCAAAAGTAAACCAATTTTGTATACTTAACAAAAGGTAAGTAAATAAGGTTGCCTGCTGCTTTGGCCAATTTATGATTATAAATAAGAGCATTACAATTTCTCGGATATGTCACCTGAGGCACGCGAAAGAAGAAATTGTTCCGAAATAGTCAAATATTTGTATGTAAAAGTAATTACTATCACTATAGCAACATCTGTAAAGAGACAAAACTTAAAATAGAATGTTACAGTTTATTATCAAAATCTTGCGTCGGTCGTGTCTTGTTACTATAGGTGTCGTGAGCGTTATATCTGCCATACGAGTATCTAGATTTAGTCTATTATTCAATATTCATTAACTTGTTGATCTTAATGTGGATCGTGGATCCTTTTGTTAACAAAAATATGACGCCTTCATGTTACGTGTATCTGTTTTGTTAAAGTACTACTTTGGAAATTTTTTAAGTGAATACCTATTCATAAATTATATTATGGGCAATTTCATGGTGATTTATCATCATAATTGACGTTAAAAAAAATGTTTTATTTGTGCAGTTTGAAACTCAAGTGGAATTTAATGTGTGCTGATATTTATAAGCGACTAGTAAACTTGATGTCAGAACAGTATTATTACACTGGTGTAATATAAAATAAAATATTTCCAGATGATGCAGTTATTCAGCAAAAAATATCAATAAGGATCGTTCAATATAAAACCTACTGTTTAATAAATAAAATATAAATAAATCGGTTCGGTTTTTAAGTTTAATTTAATTTACTAAACTTCTTGCATATCAGGTAATTTCTTCAGTTTTAACATTCAGCATTCCTATCCCTGGCTATTTAACGTTACTTATAAATTTTAGATTTTATTCACACTTTGAATTGCATAGCTATACCTACGTAGATTACTTCTCTATAAAATTTGACTTCAAAATTTACTTAAATAAAACAAAAAAAAAAATGTTAAAAATTCACGTTTATTTGAACTTGTTTTGGAGAATCGTTAACAATAAAGCACCTGTTTTTGATATTCTGTTTTAAGATATAAACTCCAATTCACTCGTTTAAATACAGATTTTTTTCAATAAACTTTTTATGATTTCTCTTTAACCTTTTATAATTATGACAAATCTAATTATAGAATTTATTAAGTGTAGTATGGGGATTAAGATTCAGGAAGAATTTTGAATCCTCCTAAAAAATTGTTAGTCTTATGGCTCTTTGAACAGTTTTAGTCAAAAAATCGACCTAATGTTTTGTGTCATTCGTTTAAATACACCTTGAAAAACAACCAAGACTCTCAGAAAATCGTTAAAAATAATATGCCAAAAATCAAATAATCAACAGTTAAAGACATTTTTTCATGAATTTTTTTTTTTCATAATTTCTAACCGAAGAGAAAAATGCTCAAATTCGAGACTATCAGGGCAATGGTCATAGCAGTCGATAAAAATAAAAATAAATCGGGTGGCACAACGGCTCATGAAGAACCAGGGCCTAGTGACTAACAACTCGCAACCATTCCTGTGTGCGCCTTTCGACAGGAATTCCTGTCCTGTCATAGCAGTCGATGTGAAGGTCAAAACATTGGACTTAGTATGCAGATACCTTCGATATAGGGAAAACGATGAAAAAACAACAAACCGCTAGCGAACATGGCTATGTTACCTCCGGAAAGACAACGCATACTCCGAAAAGTCTCAAATTCAACATTATCAGTTGGAAAAATCAATGGTAAAACAGTAGTTAAAGCCACCATAAAATTCTTTTTATCAGATTGTCCGGGAAGCCACACATTTCAACCATCTGAAAACATAAAGAGATCAACCGAAATCAGGCTGGTACAGATCTTATTCGTAGGCTGTTAGAGTTGATACAAAATGGGTATTAATAGCATACTGCGCCTCATACCATTAAATGGCCTCCCTTCTTGTGTCTGCTACCCAGGCCTATTTTTTCTTTTCTCATGCCATGGCAATAGAAGGTATACCCGCTGGGACCATCCAAATTGAACTTGTTTTTTTTTTTTTTTTTTTTAAGTAAGAACCACCTTATGCCATAATCTTTCACACCGTATTTTGTATTAAGGCGCAGTTTAACTCAACTTTAAAAGCTCACGAAACAGCCTGATTTCGGTGGATCTTTTTAAGTTTTCAGATGGTTAAAATGTGTGGCTTCCCGGACAATCTGCTAAAAAGCATTTTTGGTGGCTTTAACTACGGTTTTACCATTGATTTTGCTAACTGTTAATGTTGAATTTGAGACTTTCCGGAGTAAGCTAGCGGTTTGTTGTTTTTTCATCGTTTTCCCTATATCGAAGGTAGCTGCATACTTAAGTCCAATGTGTTGACCTTCAAATCGACTGCTATGACCATTTTCCTGATAGTCTCGAACTTTAACATTTTTCTCTTCGGTTAGAACACTTCCTTTTGGAAAAATTCTTAAATTCAAGAAAAAAAGTCTAACTGTTGATTATTTGATTTTTTCCATACTATTTTTAACGATTTTCTGAGCTACCTGGTTGTTTTTCCAGGTGTATTTAAACGAATGACACAAAAAATTAGGTCGATTTTTTGACTAAAACTGTTCAAAGAGCCATAAGACTAACAATTTTTTAGGAGGATTCAAAATTCTTCCTGAATCTTAATCCCCATACTACACTAAATAAATTCTATAATTAGATTTGTCATAATTATAAAAGGTTAACGAGAAATCGTTAAAAGTTTATTGAAAAAAATCTGTATTTAAACGAGTGAATTGGAGTGTATTACATATGTACATGTGCATATATGTGGCCCTTTAAGGCTGGTATTCACCGAGCGCTTATAACTTAAGGACCTCATAAACCTATTCACCAAGCAATATTATTATATATTACGAGCGCTCGCAAAAGTTATGAGTGGTCTCGACCACTCCTAAGTAACGAGCGCTCTCTTCGAAAAGTTGTCCGAAACTTTCGCAATAAAACGTCCCTTCCCCCCAAGATAAACAGAAAAAGGTATGGTCATTTGATACACCCAATTTGTCATCATGGTATATCTGGGTATTTCTATGACGTCAAAGCATACAATCATCTTTTGTTATTATTTTCAGTTTAAAGTGAAATCATAATTTAAGCATTCAAAAGAATTATTTTTTAAACGATAACAGAAACAACATAATACACATTGTAATGGTAAATTCTTTAAAAACTACTACCTATTATTTTTTTTCAGAGATTATACCTATTTACAAACAAAAGTAAACAACGTTTTGGGTCTAGGTATTGATATTCTTTTGGCGTTGGATAGGCATCCTGTTTTCTATCGTTACCAAAAACAGTTTAATTTTACAGTTTGGGAATGCTTGGTTGGCTCTCTTTTTCGATTTTTTTTTTATTATTTTCGAAAACTCGAAAACTGAATTTCGAAACAACCTGATACTTTTTGATTCAGCTTTCGAGTTTTCGAAAATAATTAAAAAAAAAACGCGCGATTTTTATAAACTGATTCGCGTGATTTTATTATTTTCGTAAACTCGAAAACTGATTTAAAAAGCATCAGTTTAATTCGAAATTTTAGAAAATTTTTTATTTAAATTTGGTATTTTGTACAGAAATGTATTTTTTAAAATAACAAAACTTAAAAATACTTGAAGAATTATTCTTTTTCCTGTTTTAACATGAGAATTTATTTATTATTCAAATGGAACTTAAATCCCACATTTTTTTGTAACTAATTTCCCACCTTGCATGGGAACGAAGACTACTTTATAAAATGGATTTCGTTCCCATTAAGTGAGAACTTAGTCCCTCAGTGGATAAAGTTCCCGGGGACTTAGTTCCCTGCACCATTTTATATACATACATATTTTGATTGTATATACATTTTTTTCATTTTTATTTGATAAAATTCGCAAAATTTTTTAGCCTTATAATATTTTTCTAAATTTCTCAAAAAAAAAAAACATACAGTTTCTTTTAAAATTTAAAAAAATTATAATTAATGTTTTAGTTTTTTTTTTGGAATTTGGGGATAAAATTATAAGGATAAAATGGTTTGCAAATTGTATCAAATAAAAATGAAAAAATCGCGCGATTTTGTCACTTTATTTATTTGATAAAATTTGTAAAAATTTTAAATTGTCTATATGTACATATGCAAAAATAAAAAAATTATACGTTGGACATAAGCCCCGAATTTTTTGTTTGGGACTATGTCCCACTTTACTGGGTTATAAGTCCCGAATCGAATTCGAAAACTGAATTTCGAAACAACCTGATACTTTTTGATTCAAACGCGCGATTTTTATAAACTGATTCGCGTGATTTTATTATTTTCGTAAACTCGAAAACTGATTTAAAAAGCATCAGTTTAATTCGAAATTTTAGAAAATTTTTTATTTAAATTTGGTATTTTGTACAGAAATGTATTTTTTAAAATAACAAAACTTAAAAATACTTGAAGAATTATTCTTTTTCCTGTTTTAACATGGGAATTTATTTCTTATTCAAAGGGAACTAAAATCCCACAGTTTTTTGTAACTAATATCCCACCTTGCATGGGAACGAAGACCCTCAGTGGATTAAGTTCCCGGGGACTTAGTTCCCTGCACCATTTTATATACATACATATTTTGATTGTATATAAATTTTCTTCATTTTTATTTGATAAAATTCGCAAAATTTTTTAGCCTAGTAATATTTTTCTTAATTTGTCAAAAAAAAAAAAAAACATACAGTTTCTTTTAAAATTTAAAAAAATTAAAATTAAAGTTTTAGTTTTTTTTGGAATTTGGGGATAGGATAAAGGATAAAATGGTTTGCAAATTTATCAAATAAAAATGAAAAAATCGCGCGATTTTGTCACTTTATTTATTTGATAAAATTTGCAAAAATTTTAAATTGTCTCTAAATGTACATATGCAAAAATAAAAAAATTATACGTTGGACATAAGCCCCGAATTTTTTGTTTGGGACTATGTCCCACTTAACTGGGTTATAAGTCCCGAATCGAATTCGGTACTATTTTTCTGTGGTTTTCCCTGTATAATGTATTAACCTAACAAACATCACTTCAAATTACTTTTTGTGGAATATGAGCCAAAACTTACTTGTGTAATAAAAACTTTTTTTCTTCTTATTATATGCAATTTAACACGATTTAACGCAGCACCGGATGGTTTTTTTTATATTTTTTTAATAAAATATTTCCATTGTTTACAATAAGCACTTTTATTTTACTTTTTTATCTAGTTTTAAAGTCTATTTTTCACCATTTTTACTATCTTAAAATCTAAGCACACTTTCTTTCAGCTATGCGAAATGACAGGTGATATTTAGATTTTGTTTTTTAATTTTATTTTAATGCTTCACTTACGTACACTGTATATGTGACAAAAGCATCTAGCTCGATTCACAATGCGACGAGTAAACGCGACGAGAGCGTGACGTGATTCGCTGTCATTTTTTTCTAGTTATAAAATCGTTGCCCAATTCACAATGCGACAAGTTTCTTGACGATGAGTTTTTTGACAGCGTTAAATTATTTATTATTTTGTTCTTGCTGTGCAGTGTGCGTTCATAATAATGACAAAAATCCAACTGAAATTACTTTTATTATTTAAACATAATAATAGTGTTTGTCCATATCTGATTTCGTATTCTATTCCTCGGGCTGGGGAAATAATTTTCGGCTAAAAATGCAAACAAATTAAAACAATGCAACACTATAATTATGTCAACACCAAAATATAATTTCATTGTCAACAAAATTTATATTGAGTTTTGTTAATTTCCACTTATCTGTTGTTTTCTTTATTCTTTTCTACAATTTCACAAAATTCACCATCAGTCAAATATAAAAAAAACATACAAAACGTCAACGAGAGCATTTTTTTTTTTTAATTTTCCCAACTCTGGCGTGACGTGACGACCAGAAACGTTTCATAGTGTATACTTACATGGTTTGAAATCGGTTTGAGAACTACGACGGTTTTCATCACGCTCACGTATTGTGAATAGGGCTTCTTCCTCTATTTCTTATTCAATGAACGCAGCAAAGAATTCCTTTGGGCGCCCCAGAAAGTAGCCGTCTACCTTCACTGCGACCCTGTGTCAATGCATTTGTGTTTGTGTGACTCACACAATTTAGACAAATACGTCAATTTTGTCTCGATATGCCTTTTCCTGAACTACTTATTCAATATGCCAAAGCCCCAGTGTTACCGATTCAAAAAAAATGTATCATGATTTTTATCATGAAATCCCAAAAAAAATCATGGGATTGCTTGTTCTTCATTAGGCCCTTAGAATAATAACTGCAAACTTATGATTGACAATAATTTTTTGAAAATTTCTAAAATTTTAATTAAAAAAAATCTAAGAGATTCCATTTGATTTTATTGAGCTTTAAAATCGCATTTCATTATATTTAAAAAAAAATAAACTACATTATTTATATTACATATATAAATATGTTTATAGTTTAAACAGGTTAATTGGTTATACAAAACAACTTTAATTTTTCGTGAGGTAATTTGAATGAATAAGTCCTATGATTGAATCCACTTCAAGTCTGTTTTTGATTTTCGTTTTAAGTAAGGTATCTTTTGAAAATATTCTTTCAGTGTTGGCTGATGAATGTGGTAGTGAAAATACTTCAAAAACAAATTAAGTTAAGAGGGGATATGCCAAGCTATCATCGGTCAGTTTCATATAGCCAACATATTGCCAGAATCCTTCGATGTCGTTTACTTGGTCATTATCTATCTCCTGATAAAAATCTTCAGCCACTTAATTTGAAAAATGTTATATGATTGTTTAAAAATTAAGTTTGTCAAAAAATTATTGGTTTTCTTTTTCTTCTTTTAACCCTGAGGCTACACGGGCAAGTACTGGCAAGCAAGTTGCTATACAAAATCATTTTTTTACTAACACATGCAAACCTAAGCAACTTGCTTGTCTACTTGCATGGAATTTCTGAAGCCAGTAGAGAAGCAAGTTGAAAGGCAAGTGGACTCGTTCAGAATTGTAAATAAAGCGATATCTAGATAGCTTTTCGTGAATTAAATATTGGAATTAAATATTCTTTCTGCCACAATTTTTAGTGAGAGGAGTGACCAAGAAATTAAAACATTTCCAAAATAGGCAACAACTGTCAAATATGATTGAAGGATGGCTTTGGTTATGATGAATTATACAAAATCTCTTTTTTACACGTTTTACAAAATCTAATTTTTTGAGAGTATAGTTTTTTCTTGAAAAAAATGAGAGTTTTGGGGATTTCGGGTGACATTTGGAACATTCTGTTACTGATTTGTCAAGCCATAGACTGTCAAATTAAATTGAAAGATTGCTACGGAGATAATGCATTGAAAAAACTTAAAGAAATCTGAATTTTTTTGGATTAAATTTTGTGCGTGGGAAAATGCGATTTTAGCGCTTTTGGGTGACATTTGGAACGAAATATTCCTCATACGACATAATTTAGTTTCTTACCTATCTGTCAAGGTATATGATGTGTCAAATTCCATTAAATGGTGGCTATAATAATGATGGATTAAAAATTATCAACAAAAAATTATTATAAAAAAAATCGAAATTTTGGAAATTAAATTTTTAAATTAAAAAACCGAAATTTATGATTCAGATGAAGTACAAACCTTAGAGGGAGATATCTGTGTGCCTCTCCATATTATTTATTTATTGGAACCAAATTTTAATGCCATTATGGAAATGTAATGGAAATAAAACACATTGCCATTACATTTTGAAAATGTAATGGAAAAAAAAATGTTTCCATTACATTTTCAAAATGTGATGGAAAAAAATTTTTGTTCCATTACATTTTCAAATGTAATGAAAAAAAAAAGTTTTTCCATTACATTAATATAATGTAAAAAAAATTTTTTTTCCATTACATTATAAAAATGTAATGGAATTTTTATTTTTTTTTAAATCTAATTACCCAATATATTTGTAATGGGTTATTAAATATTATTTAATTACATATTACAAATTTAATATGTAATTAGATATTTTTTAATTACATAATAGAAACGTAATTAGATATTCTTTAAGTACATAATAGAAATGTAATGGATAATTAGATATTTTTTAATTACATAATACAAATGTAATGGATAATTAGATTTTTTTTAATTACATAATATAAATGTAATGGGTAATTAGATATTTTTTAATTACATTTTAAAAATGTAATGGATAATTACATTTTTTTCCATTACATTTTTAACATGTAATGTAAATTGATTTTTTTTTTCATTACATTTTGAAAATGTAATGGGTAATTAAATTTTTTTCCATTACATTTTAAAAATGTTATGAGTAATTAGATATTTTTTAATTACATATTACAAATGTAATGGGTAATTAGATTTTATCTAATTACATATTTCAAAGAGTAATGGGTAATTTGTAATCGGGTAATTAAATATTATACAACGCTGGTCTGCAATGATTCTGCGCAGCAAATTTAGAAATAGAGATATCGTGCAGCGATGCGCTGCATGACGACTTTAATGAATCTGCTCCCATAAGAACCTGTGTAGATTAATTTCGATGGATGAAAAACGCTGCACATCTGTTTAGCCCATTAGTCACATGAACGTACCCAATAATACCCATCCATGTCTTACGGAATTGGATTTAGTATCTATTTTCTTCACAAATGTCAACGTTAAATAAACATTTATTTTCAGTTTTCAAGCAGATGCAGAGTATAATTTCCGATGTTCCCATTAAATTTCATTTTCAAACTCTGGACCTTTTCCAAAATTATGTCCGATATAATTTCATACAGACTTGATTTGGTACTTCAGTTAAAAATTATTGACGTTTTCACCTGCCTAGAATAAAATTAGGTTCGAAAGACCTACATTAAAAAAAAAAAAAACTTGACAAATAATCTTTTAAGTTTTCATTAGGGCTGGCGAGACTCTTTTACACGTTTTACAAAATCTAATTTTTTGAGAGTATAGTTTTTTCTTGAAAAAAATGAGAGTTTTGGGGATTTCGGGTGACATTTGGAACATTCTGTTACTGATTTGTCAAGCCATAGACTGTCAAATTAAATTGAAAGATTGCTACGGAGATAATGCATTGAAAAAACTTAAAGAAATCTGAATTTTTTTGGATTAAATTTTGTGCGTGGGAAAATGCGATGACGAAATGCATGACGACTTTAATGAATCTGCTCCCATAAGAACCTGTGTAGATTAATTTCGATGGATGAAAAACGCTGCACATCTGTTTAGCCCATTAGTCACATGAACGTACCCAATAATATCCATCCATGTCTTACGGAATTGGATTTAGTATCTATTTTCTTCACAAATGTCAACGTTAAATAAACATTTATTTTCAGTTTTCAAGCAGATGCAGAGTATAATTTCCGATGTTCCCATTAAATTTCATTTTCAAACTCTGGACCTTTTCCAAAATTATTTCCGATATAATTTCATACAGACTTGATTTGGTACTTCAGTTAAAAATTGTTGACGTTTTCACCTGCCTAGAATAAAATTAGGTTCGAAAGACCTACATTAAAAAAAAAAAAAATTGACAAATAATCTTTTAAGTTTTCATTAGGGCTGGCGAGACTCTGCGAGACTTTTGTAAGTCTCGTCTCGGTCCCGTTAAAATCGAAAATTTTCAGTCTCGTGTCGGTCTCATATTATTATGACTCGTCTCGATCTCGTCTCCGAAAAATACGATTTCCGGACAACCTGTTGATTATTGGAACGAAATATTTTCGATTACAGTTTGAATATGTGCAAAAGAAACCAAATATTTAACTGAAATTAGATTTTTTTAATTTATTAGACTCTCTGTAAATTTCGGTCCAAATATGCATTCTCGTCTCGGTTGTTTAAAAGGCAGTCTCGTCTCGGTCTCGTCATGCGAGACCGATATCGAGACCGAGACTTTTCTCGACTCGTGGCCAGCCCTAATTTCCATTTTCTCTACTACTGTAAGAGAAAACGTGTCCAGAATTCTCCTAAATTCTTCATATAATTTTCAGAGATCTCTAACTGGCGCCACACTTTTTTAACTTTTATTCTTAATCCTCAAATACCTATCAATACCACATTTTGACGTTCTTACTTACCTTTATCAGTTTCGCAGAACTTTATAGTCTTACATCCTATATAATAAGTAAGATTTAAGTATGAAAAATGAAATATGGATAAGATTAAATTTAGCAAAGCAATTACTTTTATTGTATTACTAATAAAAGTAAATCGTTGATAAAGATGCCTATTAAAACTGTATTTATATTCGTACCTACTTTTAACTTTTTTTTTTATTAGGAGTAAAATTTGTAATTAAATTTATAATTTTTTATCTTTATTTCACTATAAATTTTAACTTAAATAAATGTATGTATATAGAAATATAAATTAATTTTTAAATGTTTAAACATTTGCACTAAAGAATCAGAATCGATTGAGGTCTTATCGTTCAAAGTTTTTAAGTTTGAATTTTATTAATATAAAGTTAAACCCTTCAATAATTACAAAAAAAAGTGCTAAATTCGCAAAGCGCGATGTAGTTTTGCATTTTTGATATGTTGTTTGGGCATGTTAGAGTAGTCTATAGCCAAGTTTGCAACTTCGAGAAACCTGTGCTCGCTGCAGGAAAAATGCAACAGTGAAAAAAACTGTAAAATCACCCCATTTTTCCGAAATGTTCCTTTATAATTTTGTAAATATGCAACTTAGGAAAAAACCATCCAAAACTAGTTTGTTATAGAATTTTCGGGGAGAGTACGATAACTCAGGCGCCAAGAAATGATAACGTTTTGTTGTAGAACAGTTAAATACAAGCGTTTTCTACTACGGGAAGGGGGGTCTATCTCCCCCCGTTTGGGCGGGAGGGGCAGTTTTATAAAAAAAAAGTACTAAAAATAAAAAAAAAATATTACAAAATCACAGTAACAGTTAAAATTAAGTTTAATGTCTTTATTTAAAGCCAATACTTTGTTCTATTAGCTGGTTTTTAAATCAGGTGTAAACTATGCATAGTCTTTAAAAAAATTAGTTTTGAACTCAAAATTTGGGGGAAAAACATAAAAAAAAATAAAGTGACATTTTTCTGAACTGTAAAATTATATATGTATATTATTTTTTTTTACTAAAATTCGTTGCTCTAATTAATTCCTAATCAAAAACTAAAAACTAGATGATCTTTTGTCTTCTTCTTCTTGAGAAAATTAAAAATTACTAAAACTACTTTTTTATGAATTTTTTTTTTGCTCGCTGCAGCAAATTTATATAGTTTCTTAACATGTATGTTTGTGTCTTACATACCTATATAAGTAATGCAATTATTGGTATGTTCAAAGTATGTATACCAACTTAGGTCATTAAAAAAAAAAAACGAACAAACAATCGAATTTTGTACTGTTGTTTTTACATGGCCGTGTGGTATACAAATTAATATTAACGAAGGTCATTCTTTGTTCAACCTTTGAATGAATAAAGTGTTTTTCTTTTGTTAATTAGCAATGGCGGCTATGTATCCACGACTTCATTCAAAACTCAAAAAATCTTCAATGATTTGTTTGTTTTAGGATTTGGTATCTTTGGTATGACTTCATTGATGAAACTAACATACATTTTTAAGACATTTTAAAACACTGACTTGACTATTTAAACTTAACAAATTGACTGACTGACTCACTGAGACACCGTCTACACACGAATTGACGGACGTGGAATGCCTCCTCACGGTTCATCCTGGATAAGGCTAAATGACTATCTAAATTGAAACTTTGCATACACCCAACCTCGCTCCTACCCCAAATCCTATAGTGTGCCCAAGCAGAAAACTTGATTTAAATCAGTCAAATAGTTTTGACAAGAAACATGATGTTAACTTAGTGCAGCCTGTTTGCATCATTGCTGTGGTCAAAGTAGGACACTTAAGTTGGCATTGATTTTTGTTCACGTTCTTGGAACCCTTAACTATGATAAATAGGGCTAGGATTCTCATGCACTTAAAAATCGGAAATATGCGCTTAAAATATGCCCTTAAAAATGGAAAATATGCAGTAAAAAAACGGAAAATATGCACTAAAAAAACATTATTTTACCTTATTTTTCTCAGAAAAAAAAATATTCTTATTTAGTTTTTATAAGAAATTGAATTCAATCGGACGTAAAGAGAGCGGTTTTTGGACCACAAATTTCATCTATTGTAAGATTATTAAAACAGCTTTCGTTATTGTATCTCAGACATGTTAAAACTAAATTAATACATTGTGTGGCGCAACGGCTCGTGAAGAACCAGGGCCTAGTGACTAACAACTCGCAAACATTCAGGTGTACGCATTTCGAAAGGAATGGAAGGGACCTACAATTTGACGCCGAATCCGAACGGCTAGACGAGAAGCACTTATTCATGACAAGTGAAACTCTTGGAGGATTTGTCAATTCCTTGCAAGAGGCAGTAGTCCTGAAGAACACTTTTTAGTTTTAAGGTGAACTAGGCTCGGAAGTGAATCCAGACCTCCAGTGTAACAGTCCAAAGCACTTACCATTACCCTAGGGGCTACTACAGACTTATATAAATTTTCATTATAGAATAGCCTTGGTAGATAGATAGATAGATAGATACATAATTGAATTAATTATTTGCTTTTAGTTAACAATTTATAATAGCCTTGGTTTTTCTCAAAAAATAGTCTTAATTTTTTTTAATAATTGCACCAATAGGGCCTTTAAAAGAATTCATTTTTGCAAAAATGTCCATCAGCTAAATCGATTTGATATTGCATAATGCTCCTACCCTCATGATTTGTGATCGTGCCAAATAGAAAATTATAGTTTTAGCAAATTGGATCTCTTTAAAATGTTTTGCATATTACGTAATTGCTTTTATCTACGTTCCCCAACTATTAAACCCTGTCCTCGACCTAGGTTTTTCGTCACAAATATAAACTCGACACTTTATTAAAAATTATGAATGAACAATATGAAAATATGCACTCAAAATATGCAAAATATGCACTAACGATTGAATGTCATTTTAAAGGACATCGCATGATAATTAGGCAAAGATAATTTGGTCTTAGCCTTCTAATTGTTGTGAGAAAAACCATGCATTTGCATGGAAATCCGAGCCCTAATGATAAATATTATAACTATATGTTTTGATAGTTAAGGGTTCCAAGTACCGTTTACGAAAATCAGTGCCAACTTAAGTGTCCTACTTTGACCAAAGCAATGATGCAAACAATTCTTGTTGCACTTAGTTAACATCATGTTTCTTGCCAAAACTATTTGACCGATTTGGATCGAATTTCGTCTTGTTATACTTTGGACTGTTTGATTCCAAATTTTAAGCAGAATTTAACAATTTTGTACCTATTTTTTGAGTGCTTCAAAATTAATTAGTTTTTCAGATTTTTTTTAATTTGATTGCAACACAAATATAACATGCATGAATTTAAAACAAATGTGGTCTTGTAGAAAATTCTATAACAAACAGGTTGAAAGTGGATGGTTTTTTCCTAAGTTGTATATTTTCAGAGTTAAAGAAGAAAATGTAGGAAAAAATTGGGTGATTTTAGCGTTTTTTTTTTTCACTATTTCATTTTTCTTGCAGCGAGCACAGGTTTTTCGAAGTTAAAAACTTAGCTACAGGCTGCTCTAAGATGCCCCAACAACATTCCAAAAATGCAGACCTACAAGGTGCTTTGCGAATTTATTGTCGAATTTGACTGGGCTTATTGCCAAAGTTAATGAAACTTAAAAAAATAAACCTAAATCAAAATAATGTATATCCTCTTAACGGGACGATATACATACCTGAGATATAGTAATTATGAGATAAGTTTTGGATCAGTACAATTAAATGATTTTCTTAAAAGTTTGAAGGTTTTTAGGTGATACCGTTGGGGGAAATTTAAACTTGTTTAAGCTCTAAAAAGTAACCAATATGAAAAAAAATATTTATCTTTTCAATGGTTCTAACGACTTTGATACAAACAAATTTGTCTACTATTGCATGTAAACATTTGATACAAAAAACCTAACCAAGAACCGTTATTAGCGGTACCTGTTCTAAAACCGTGTTTTTGGTTTTCAAATTTCTTTTTAACCGATTTCGATCAAAATTTGTATAGATTTTTTTTTTTAATTTATAGGATAATCATGCAACGTCGTTAAACCCTAGATAAGTTTACGATTTGGTAAAATTTATAATTTGGATAATGAACTGTAAAATTTTGTATGGAAAATTTATTTGGTTAAACTTATCCAAACGTCATTGATGTGACTTTAGAATTATGCGTGTTCAGAAATATGATATTCATGAAATCTCTGAGAACTTAAAAACTTTGACCGTGTTGTTGTTGTTAATTAAAACTAATATTATACAAGAAAAATAATTAGGATATCTACATTTAGGTACTCAACGATTAGGAAAGCTACTTTTCGTAAATTATTAAGGTATATAGCTATGAAGGCTGCCCCAAAACAGTTCAAATCATTCGTTGACGACGGCGAAACTACAACTTCCTTGTCGTAAATGAATGATTTGCATTGGCTTAGGAGATCCTAAATAGTCGGAAGCTGTGGGGAGCAGATGTCATAAACCAATGAAAAGTAGTTCCAGCCTCAACTCAACAAATTTCAGTTTCACTTCGGTGAGCTGCACTCGGAGGTGCACTTCACTTCCGGAAGTAAAAGTAAACGAAAGAAATCTGTTGTATAATGATTACTGACATAAATTGAGCTGGTTTACTAGTCAAGTTTTCATTTCAAAATTGAGTAATAAGGTAATAAAAGAAAACTTTCCAAGTAAACCAACTCAATTTAAGTCAGTAATCATTAAATAACAGATTTTAAAATATTTGATATTTAACATTAATAAACTGAGAACTTGGCGTACTTTGAGATCTCACTACTTTTTAAGGCTGACTTGTTACGCAAAGGTTTTTTGAATAAAGAAGTACTTGGCTTTTGTTTTACATTTATGTTTTTGGTGTGATTTCACAACTTTTTGTTAAGATTCTTTATTCAGGAAAAGTTGGTGGAATAAACGCCCAATCTGAGCCTCACTTCATAATCCTGCACCAATGGGAAGTGCTCTCAATATTGTATATTAATTCTGTGAAAATAGGTGGTTGTCACGCCCACTGAATGTAAAATCTCAAATATTTATTTTCCCTTTGCTTGCATGTCAAGTCTTATCGCTCTACCAAATTTCATCATTCTATGACAAACAGAAGTTATCTACAATTCTGAAAAAATGGGCGGGTGTTACGCCCCTTAATGAATAATTTAAAATTTTCCAATATCTCCTTTGTATTGACCACATGATCTACTAGTCTACCAAATTGTATTATTCTGCAACAATCCGTAGGGATCCATGTAATTAATAATTATACTTAATACATTCTGAGAAAATGGGCGGATTCCTTGTTTCAAGTTCAAGCCCTGCCCCTCTACAAAATTTCATCGTTCTACGACAACGACAAGTGCTCCATATAATTGATTTCAATTCTGCGAAAATAGGCGGATGCCACGTCTTCTGAATATAAAATCTCAAAATTTTTAAATTTTGTCTTTGCCTGCACTTTAAGCCCTAGCGCTGTACCAAATTTCATCATTCTACGACAATCAGAAGTGCTCCAAATAATTTATAGGAAATTGGGCGGATAAGACGCCCCCTGAATGAAGAATCTCAAATTTTAAAATTTTGCATTTGCATTAAGCCCTACCGCTGTATTAAATTTCATCATTCTACGACAATCAGAAGTGATCCAAATAATTTATATCAATTCCATGAAAATGGGCGGGTACCACGCCCCTGAATGGAAAACCTTAATTTTGTTTCCTTTGTATACACCACAAGGCCTACCGTTGTGCGAAATTACAAGATTCTACTCCATAATTTTGATGATCTGTCACTGTCAGTGAGTCAGTCAGTTACGGTTTTTGCAATTTTTGCAGTCTTATTTCTCCGGGACCACTAACGCTTAAGAACTGAATTTTGGCGAAATGCTGCGAGTTTGAAGTTTCTGACTTTATTGGTACTGAAGTTAGAGGGGGGTCAAAAATAGCCTGAGTTTGATCCGTTAAAAAGGGTGAAGTGCCGGAACTTGACGTAGAAAATGAAACAAGAATCTGAAAAACTAGAATTTGTTTCTATTAAGATCCAATGGAAGAATTTCTAACGTGGCATTTCAATAAAAAAAAACTTTATAATGTAACAACTGATACAAAATATGAGTATGTTCAAAGTATGCGAACACTTTACTTCTAATAATAGTAATCGCGAATACTTTCGTCTTTGTTTATTTTTTTTTATCGCATATGGAGAAGGCATGTTAGGAAGATTTGTATGTATGTTGTTGTTTTATTTTTCTAAATTCAAAATTTTTCAAATAACTGACGGTAAGCTATTCATGCACAGTGCAAACATCTAAACAAAATGTACTTGGTATTATTCATTGAATGATTACATTAACAATAGGTATATGGAATGGCGAATAATGATGTATACATTATAGACTAAGAGCCCAGGGCCGCCAGACATACACGTTATTTTATCGAAGCTTAGATTTTTTCTGCGAACAGAAACTTGGGTAGCTAAGAACAAAATGATACTAAGAATCTTCAATCCGGGTGCGATTAAGAGGTTCGAGTGTTAAAGTTGCATACAAATGTTGCTACATTGCGTTATTTTATCGAAGCTGAATTTTTGATATGTGTCAGGGGATGGTGTCATCATTGAATAAGAAGTACAGGAAGATATCGAGACAAAATTGAAGCATTTTTCAAAATTGTGTGAGTCATTGATATAGGGTCGCAGTGGAGGTAGGCGGCTACTTGCTGGGGCGCCCAAAGGCATTGTTCGCTGCGTTCATTGTATAAGAGAGAGAGGAAACGGCTTTTGTCACATACAGTGAACGTGATTGAAGCATTTAACTAAAATTTACAAAATCATCTAATTTTTCCTAGCTGAAAGAAAGTGTGCTTAGATTTTAAGATTGTAAAAATAGTGAAAAATGAACTTTAAAACTAAATAAAAAAGTGAAATAAAAGTGATTATTGTAAACAATTGAAATATTTTATTAAAAAATATAAAAAAAGCATGCGGTGCTGCTTTAAATCGTGTAAAAACAAGGAGAAAAAAGTTTTCATTTCCCAAGTTTTGGCTCATAATTTGAAGTGAAGTTTGTTTGGTAAATACATTATACAGGAACAACCACAGAAATAACTTCCAAATATATTCTATTTTAAATACATATTTATATCCAAAAAATATATTAAAATAAGTCTGCACTACGCCTTGCCATCACCAACAAAAACTAATCCGTCGTTTTACGAGAATTTCTCATTTGACAGGTCATCCTCAGAAAGTTACATGATGAAAGTATATGTATTTTTATTTTCAACAAGTTTTTTTTTGTATGGAAAAATACCATGAAATATCAATTAAAAAGAAGTAGTCTACGATAATGTATTTACCTAACAAACATCACTTCAAATTACATTTTCTGGAATATGAGCCAAGACTTACTTGTGAAATGAAAACTTTTTTTTCTCCTTTTTATAGCATCGCATGTTTTTTTATATATCTTAACTAATATAAAAAAGTCTTTTTTTTGTTTTCTTGTCAGTTTGGCTGTACGGGTGTCCAAACTAACAACAAAACAATCAAAATACTAACTTTTTTGTATGGCATCAACATTGGTATCCCCCTGCTATCCGATAGATAGCTTCTAAAAAAAAACTAAACTTAAATTTTTTTAGAAATCTTTAACAATAATAAAAAAATGTTGCCTATATGAAATTTGTTTTTTTTTGTTTTTTTATTAATATCATTTTAATTAACAGTCGTAGAGGTTTGCAATGTACTAATAAATTATAGCTAAATGTCCTAGGAGCTAGGAGCTATATTCCTATTGTACCGTACAGCTGAGAAATTCACAATATAATATTGTTCACACATATTACTTAATAACATGTGGGTGTGTGCAGGGATTGATTTAATTTTTTCTTATATTTAATCTCAATAGTATAAGTGATACCTCACTTTTTCATCTACCTCCTATATTAGCGTCACGATTTTTTAAAATTCATAAAAAATCGAATAAAATCCATAGAAATGCTCCGCTTTGTTCATTGTCAACAATCGTCTACCAGTGGAGAGCACCGTTATCTCAATTGAATTTCTAATTGGAGTTCTTTTAATATACAAAATCATAACTTCATTTCTACTCAGACGATTATTAAAGTTTTGATCTCAGAATTTAGCTATGAGATATGGCTAAATTTGTGTATAAAAATTATTGAGGGGGGTGAACAATTTCATACTAAAAGGGTGTGTAAATGACCCGTCAAATTTATATTACATATATTAAATTCAAAACTTGATGACATTTTTTTTTATTTCAAAAAGCCAATGATGTACGTTTATAGGTGTAACCTTCTTCTATAAATATGTCAATTATTTTGTATTTCTAAATCTAACGGGAAAAAAAGTACGGGTAATTTAATAAAAAAAAAGCTACATTTAGACAACTTTAGAGGTTTCAAAATTGAGCAAACCTTAATAGTTCATAATAAATTATACATGAAATTTAAATAGAAATTTATACTTAAATTTGTGTGTAAAAATTATTGCAAAATATTAAAAAAATGTGTACTAAAAATGCGTTTTAATGAAAAATCAACTTTTTGGAATTTTGGAAAAAATAATAAGTAGTGATGAAAGGCTAATAATTGGCATGATATAATTCTTAAGTAAGTAAAAATGCGCTGGTTGTTGATTAGATTGTGGTGGAAGGTAAAACCTTAACCAATCATGTTTGATTTACATGGTCGGTGAAAATTTAGTTATGCTGAAATCAACACGGCGAATACTTTCACAATCTCCCAAATCAGTGAGAAACATTCGCTCCGTAGAGTAAATCATTCACATGTATAACAAAAATGGTAACAGCAATGCTATAAGAGCAAAAACTGCCGTATTACAGCTCCTCTCTTCTGTGCGTTGCAGGTCGTGTGTCGAAATGTCAAAATCTAAGGGCACCAATCGATTAAGGAGGGTTTTATTACCTAATGTCTCGGCCAGCACTTTAGCACCAACAGAAAATAAGAAATTTCACTTTTTAATTTGAAAGGTGTCGAAATGTCAAGATCTGAGAGCGCCAATCGATTTAGGAGGTGGATTTTGCACTATAAGTCCAGTGGAAATCGAAAAAATCGCACTTGACAGTTGACAGTGATGATGGTGAAATGTCAAAAATCTGAAAAATCACACCTTTTGCTTTGACAGTTGATAGTTGGGGGCGAGATAGCAAACCATACAAATTTTTCAAATATTTTCTTACAAGTAGGTGTCTTTAGCATAGATATTTAGAAAAACGTGAATAAGCTTTAATATTTATAATAATTAACACTTGCACAATATTTCTATCCTTTGAAAATTGAGAACATGAATGATGTTGAAAATTTATTGATGTCGGGAATGAGTTTTCCTGGGGAATCGGGCGGTCAATTCATCGAATTTATTTCAGAGATATTCACGACAGCAAAAATATTTTCAAGGAAAACTATTTTCCACGGGAAAATTTTTTTTCAAGATTTGTTAACAAACTATCCTTTATCAAAAGGGACCCGGGCAACGCCGGGTGTTTCCGCTAGTTTTTTAATAAAGTATTTCACTTGTTTCCAATATTTACTTTTATTTCACTTTTTTATTTAGTTTTAAAGTCTATTAATCGTTATTTTACAATCTCATAATCTTAGGTTAGGTTAGGTTGAAGTGGCTGCCAGCAAGGGACTGACACACTTAGACCATAAGTTGGTCCGTTGTGATACCACGTGAATCTAGAGAGATTTTCTCCCCGCTCGTTAAAACCAGTTGGAGCTAGGGATGGGTCATTATTTCGGTAACATGTATACAGTAACAGGTATTGGAAAGTAGCAATAACATATTGCTACTGGAATACAAAAATATCTGTTACTGAAATAACATATAAAATTCATAATTTTTTTTTTTCAGAATTGGTTATATCAAGAAATAAAACAAATTAAGAAAATTCAAGAAAAACATTTTCTTCGGTACTGATATTATTGCTAAATTGTGATTCTGCTTAAAAGTGATTTAGAGGCATTGTGTGAATTCTAAAATCCTTGCTCTTTTCTGAATTCTGAAAATTTATTTAATGGTTAATGGTTTATTGAATTTTTGAACAACAACAACAACTTAAAGGCGCTACCACCAATTATTTGGCTGGAGATATAGCTATTTCGTGCTTTGCCATTTTTGCACTCATCAGTCTCCTTTTTGTGGTGCTGAGCTTTAATCCAATTTTATTTGAAAAACTTTTTATGCACACCATAGGGTTCGAACCTACGCATATCAGATTTGCTCAGTCTTAGCAGTCGTGTGCACTACGCACTCCACCGCTTTAGACCACTGACGTCACAGGTCGAGATGTGTTATTTGTTTATCAAATGCATTTGGAGCATCAGCATTTTTATAAGCGCCTTTAAGTATGCTGTCTTGTTCCGCCTCGGAGGCGGATCCATGTGCAGAATCGGAGGCAGGTGCCTTCAGAGTAGATATTTATTTCTCACTTTTGTACTTTTGTACAAAAGTAGGCCTATGTAGTTAAGGCTATCGTGTAAATTCAACAAAGACTGCTTTCATACAAGGAAATTGAGTTGCCGGCAACTGGGAGTTTGTAGACGAGAAGGGCGTAATTAGTTATTGCAGATTTATCGCGTAAATTCCCCAACACTTTCAATACTGGTTTTGCTTAACAGTGATTTCGCTTATTAGTGATTCCAGAGTCATCGTGTAAATTCAACAAAAAGTTGTTCTTTATTACTGATTTAGCTTAACTGCGATTCTGCTTATTAGTTATTGCAGATTTATGGCGTAAATTCGCCCAAACTTTCAATACTGGTTTTGCTTAACAGTGATTTCGCTTATAAGTGATTCCAGAATCATCGTGTAAATTCAACAAAAAGTTGTTCTTTATTACTGGTTAAGCTTAACTGCGATTCTGCTTATTAGTTATTGCAGATTTATCGCGTAAATTCGGCAAAACTTTCAATGCTGGTTTTGCTTAACTGTGATTTCGCTTATTAGTGATTCCAGAGTCATCGTATAAATTCAACAAAAAGATGTTCTTTATTACTGATTTAGCCTAACTGCGATTCTGCTTGTTAATTATTGCAGAGTTATAGCGTAAATTCACCAAAAATTTCAATACTGGTTTAGCTTAATACTGATTTCGCTTAATAGTGATTCCAGAGTCATCGTGTAAATTCAACAAAAAGTTGTTCTTTATTACTGATCTAGCTTAACTGCGATTCTGCTTATTAGTTATTGCAGAGTTATCGCGTAAATTCATCAAAAATTTCAATACTGATTTAGCTTAACAGTGATTTCGCTTATTAGTGATTCCAGAGTCTTCGTGTAAATTCAACCAAAAGTTGGTCTTTATTACTGATTCAGCCTAACTGCTATTCTGCTTATTATTTATTGCAGAGTTATAGCGTTAGATCACCAAAAATTTCAATACTGATTTAGCCTAACAGTTATTTCGCTTATTAGTGATTCCAGAGTCTTAGTGTAAATTCAACAGAAAGTTGTTCTTTATTACTGATTAAGCTTACTTGCGATTCTGCTTATAAGTTACTGCAGATTTATCGCGTAAATTCGCCAAAACTTTCAGTACTGGTTTTGCTTAACAGTGATTTCGCTTATTAGTAATTCCAGAGTCATCGTGTAAATTCAACAAAAAGTTGTTCTTTATTAGCGATTTAGCTTAACTGTGAATCAGCTTGTTAATTATTGCAGAGTTATAGCGTAAATTCACCAAAAATTTCAATATTGATTTAGCATAACAGTTATTTCGCTTATTAGTGATTCAAGAGTCATAGTGTAAATTCAACAAAAAGTTGTTCTTTATTATTGATCTAGCTTAACTGTGATTCTGCTTATTAATTATTGCAGAGTTATAGCGTAAAATCACCAAAAATTTCAATACGGATTTAGCTTAACAGCGATTTCGCTTATAAGTGATTCCAGAGTCATCGTGTAAATTCAACAAAAAATTGTTCTTTACTACTGATTTGGCTAAACTGCGACTATGCTTATCAGTTATTGCAAAGTTATCGCGTCAATTCTCCAAAACTCTCAATACTGGTTTTGCTTAACAGTGATTTAGGTATAAGTGATTCCAGAGTCATCGTGTAAATTCAACAAAAAGTTGTTCTTTATTAGCGATTTAGCTTAACTGTGATTCTGCTTGTTAATTATTGCAGAGTTATAGCGTATTTCAATACTGATTTCGCTTAACAGTGATTTCGCTTATTAGTGATTCAAGAGACATCGTGTAAATTCAACAAAAAGTTGTTCTTTATTACTGATTTAGCTTAACTGCGATTCTGCTTATTAGTTATTGCAGAGTTATCGCGTAAATTCACCAAACATTTCAATACTGATTTAGCTTTAAAGGTTAGACACAAGCTAAAGCTAACTAGCTAAAGGTTAACTACAAAGACCCACTTTTGTACAAAAGTGAGAAATTAAAATGCTTGCTAAAGGAACGTGCTTGCAAAAAAACATACGAAAATTAGACCACCATGCACGATTTCCATAGTTTTTTTGCAAGCAGGTGCCTTCAGAATAGATATTTATTTCTCACTTTTTTACTTTTGTACAAAAGGAGTCCTATGTAGTTTACGCTATCGTGTAAATTTAACAAAGAATGCTTTCACACAAGGAAACTGAGTTGCCGGCAACTGGGAGTTTGTAGACGAGAAGGGCGTAAGGGAAAGAACAAAAATCTCCCCTCTCGCCCTTCTCGCCGACAAACTAGCTAGTTTCTGGCAACTCAGTTTCCTTGTGAGAAAGCGGTCAAAAAGTTGTTCTTTATTACTGATTTAGCTTAACTGCGACTATTCTTATCAGTTATTCCAGAGTTATCGCGTTAATTCAGCAAAAATTTCAATACTTATTTAGCTTTAGCAGTGTTTTCGCTTATAAGTGATTTCAGAGTCATCTTGTAAATTCAACAAAAAGTTTTTCATTATTACTGACTTAGCTAAACTGCGATTCTGTTTCTTAGTTATTGCAGAGTTATAGTGTAAATTCGCCAAAAATTTCAATAATGATTTTGCATTAGAGTGATTTCGCTTATTAGTGATTTCAGAGTCATCGTGTAAATTCAACAAAAAGTTGTTCTTTATTACTGATTTAGCTAAAATGCGACTATTCATATCAGTTATTGCAGAGTTATCGCGTAAATTCACCAAAAATTTCAATACAGATTTAGCTTAACAGTGATTTCGTTTAATAATAATTTCAGAGTCGTCGTGTAAATTCAACAAAAAGTTGTTCTTTATTACTGATTTAGCTTACCTGCGACTCTGCTTATTAGTTATTGCAGAGTTATCGCGAAAATTCACCAAAAATTTCAATACTTATTTAGCTTAACAGTGATTTCGCTTATTAGTGATTCCGTAGTCATAGCGTTGTCGCGTAAATCACCAAAAATTTAAATACTGATTTTGCTTAACAGTGATTTCGCTTATAAGTGATTTCAAAGTGATCGAGTAAATTCAACAAAAAGTTGTTGTTTATTACTGATTTAACATAGTCCCGATCTACATTGCCCGATTTTTCCACGAAGATTTTTCCAGAAATCGTGTGAAAAGAACGTTTTTTCCCATAAGATTTTTTTCTTGACTTCTTCATTTTTTTATTGCTGTGCTCTTCATTTTTCATTGATATTCACTCACACCATCAAACGAACAGTATACACTGATACCAAACACACACAAAAAACTGGAAAGAAGGCGAAAGAGAACTTAAACGGACTGGAAAAATCGTTCGAGTTTTGTGGAACAAACGATTTGATATCTACCCTTCGCTTTTTACCCCCTTCACCTTCGAACAAAAGATCGGTACTGTAGACCGGGACATAGCTGCGATTATGCTCGTTAGTTATAACAAAGTTTTTTCGTTAATTAAACTAAGCTTTCAATACTGATTTAGCTTAACAGTGATTTCAGAGTCATTGCCTAAATTCAACAAAAGGTTGCTGTTTTTGACTTCGTTTGGCCTGTGGAGTCGGCGTGTTAGACCGCTTTCATACAAGGGAACTGAGTTGCCGGCAACTGGGAGTTTGATGGCGAGATGGGCGTAAGGAGAAGGACAAAATTCTCCCCTCACACTCTTCTCGACTACAAACTAGCTACTCTCTGGCAATTCAGTTTCCTTGTGTGAAAGTGGTCTAACACGCCGACTCCACAGGCCATACGAAGTCAGAAACAACTACTTTTTGTTAAATTTACACGATGACTCTGAAATCGCTAATAAGCGAAATCACTGTTAAACAGAATCAGTATTAAAATTTTTGTTGAATTTACAAAATAAAGGCTTAAGTGAGAAATAATTATCTATTCTGAAAACTCCTGCTTGCAAAAAAAACAATTGAAAATTACAAAATAACTCTGCAATAGCTTCTTAGCAGAATCGCAGCTAAGCAAAATCCGTAATAAACAAAAACTTTTTGTTGAACTTACACGATGACTCTGAAATCACTTATGTGAATTTACGCAAAAACATCGGCAATAACAAATAAGCAAAATCACAGTTAAGCTAAATTAGTTATAAAAAACAACTTTTCGTTCAATTTCCACCATGACTCTAAAATCGTTAATAAGCGAAATCACTGTTAAGCAAAATCAATATTCAAATTTTGGGTGAATTAACGCGATAACTCTGCAATAACGAATAAGCAGAATCACTGCTAAGCAAAACCAGTAATAAACAACAACTTTTTGTTGAATTTACACGGTGACTCTGATAGCACTAATAAGCGAAATCACTATTAAGCTAAATATGTATTGAAGTTTTTGGTGAATTTACGCGATAACTCTTCAATAACTAATAAGCAGAATTTACACGATGAATCTAAAATCACTTACCTATAAGCAAAATCACTGCTAAGCAGAATGTATATTGAAATTTTTGGCAAATTTACGCGATAACTCTGCAATAACTAATAAGCAGAATCGCAGTTAAGCTAAATCAGTAATAAAGAACAACTTTTTGTTGAATTTACACGATGACTCTGGAATCACTAATAAACGAAATCACTGTTAAGGTTAGACCGCACACAACTGCAGTGGAACTACACTTCACGACGCAGCAAAACATTATTTGTATGAAATTGTATGAGCTATATCGCACTTAGCGGCAACTGAACTTCATACAATTTCATACAAATTATTTTGAATCGTAGTTCCGCTGCAGCGCAGCTCCGCCTAGTGCGGTCTAACCTTTAAGCTAAATCAGTATGGAAATGTTTGGTGAATTTACGCGATAACTCTACAATAACTAATAAGCAGAGTCGCAGTTAAGCTAAATCAGTAATAAAGAACAACTTTTTGTTGAATTTACACGATGACTCTGAAATTACTAATAAGCGAAATCACTGTTAAGCAAAACAAGTATTGAAATTTTTGGCGAATTAACGAGATAACTCTGCAATAACTAATACGCAGAATCGCAGTTAAGCTAAATCAGTAATAATGAACAACTTTTTGTTGAATTTACACGATGACTCTGAAATCACTAATAAGCGACATCACTGTTAATCTAAATCAGAATTGAAATTTCTTGTGAAATTACGCAATAACTCTGCAATA
Organism: Melangyna quadrimaculata; assembly: GCA_949320155.1. Lineage (NCBI taxonomy): Eukaryota > Metazoa > Arthropoda > Insecta > Diptera > Syrphidae > Melangyna > Melangyna quadrimaculata. The sequence continues at coordinate 116,300,892 of OX439485.1, forward strand.
ACTAATAAGCATAGTCGCAGTTAAGCTAAATTATTAATAAAGAACAACTTTTTGTTGAAGTTACACGATGACTCTGAAATCACTTATAAGCGAAATCACTGTTAAGGTCAATCAGTATTGAAATTTTTTGTGAAATCACACGATAACTCTGCAATAACTAATAAGCATAGTCGCAGTTAAGCTAAATCATTAATAAAGAACAACTTTCTGTTGAAGTTACACGATGACTCTGAAACACTTATAAGCGAAATCACTGTTAAGGTAAATCAGTATTGAAATTTTTGGTGAAATTACGCGATAACTCTGCAATAACTAATAAGCATAGTCGCAGTTAAGCTAAATCAGTAATAAAGAACAACTTTTTGTTGAATTTACACGGTGACTCTGGAATCACTAATAAGCGAAATCACTGTTAAGCAAAACCAGTATTGAAATTTTTGGTGAATTTACGTGATTACTCTAGAAATACTAATACGCAGAATCGCAGGTTAGCTAAATCAGTTATAAAGAACAAATTTTTGTTGAATTTACACGACGACTCTGGAATCACTAATAAGCGAAATCACTGTTTAGCTAAATCAGTATTGAAATTTTTGTTGAATTTACGCTATAACTCTGCAATAATTAATAAGCAGAATCGCAGTGAAGCTAAATCAGTTATAAAGAACAACTATTTGTTGAATTTACACGATGACTCTGAAGTCACTTATAAGCAAAATCACTGTTAAGCAAAATCAGTATTAAAATTTTTGGTGAATTTACAAAATAACTCTGCAATAGCTACTTAGCAGAAGCGCAGCTAAGCGAATTCAGTAATAAACAAAAACTTTTCGTTGAATTTACAGATGACTCTGAAATCACTTATAAGCGAACTCACTGCTAAGCAAAGCCTATATTGAAATTTTTGGGAATTTACGCGATAACTTTGCATAACTAATAAGCAGAATCGCAGTTAAGCTAAATCAGTAACTAAGAACAACTTTTTGTTGAATTTACGTAATGACTCTCAAATCAGTTATAAGCGACATCACTTTTAAGCAAAATCAGTATTGAAACTTTTGTTGAAATAACGTGAAAACTCTGCAATAAGTAAAATAGCAGTTTAGCAAAATCAGTAATAAAAAACAACTTTTTGTTAAATTTATACGATGACTCTGAAATCACTTATAAGCAAAATCAGTATTGTGTAGAATTTATGCGAAAACTCTGCAAACTAGACTATGTTGTTGACTTAACGTGATGACTCTTAAATAATAAGAAGAATAATCAAAGACAAGCAAAATTAGTTAGTTCAGAAAAATCATAAATTAGATAAAAAAAATTTTCTCGATCTTTCAAGTTTCTAGGACAATTTTGATTTCTTAACTGTTATTTCAGTAACAGGTATTTTTAACAGGTATTGGAAAGTAGCAATAACAGTTAGTAACAGTTACCGATAACTAGCAGTTTGGCCCATCCCTAGTTGGAGCTTCTAATGAAGCGTGCGAGACTACTTATGTCTGTTTGTCAGATCACTTGGATCATTGAAGAAGTCTCCGAGATGGAGCCTACGTCTTTGAGATAGGGCAGGGCATGTGCAGAGAAGATGAGAAACAGATTCTTCCTCCTCTTCATCCATACAGCTCCTACAAAAATCGTTTG